>LKNJ01001892.1:63453-76621 GCA_002120245.1 Maccullochella peelii
TTTTTTTTTCACCCCAGAAAATGAGATTCAGGCATGCAGCAGAATTGTACCGGTGCATACGTTGCTCTGCACTGTAAGTAGGTTGACTCCTTTTGTTGGGGAGTTTGGGGCCACATGGATTAACATGAAGCAGATTCCTATGTGTGCCATTTGAAAGAATAGGCCACATTCAAAAACACATTTAAAAAAGGTGTTTATGTGGCACACATCCACTATACGCATCTCAGAGAGCGCCACTGTCTGGGTGAACCAGTGGAAATTGCACATTTGTCCTTGCAAATATGTGAAGCTGCAGTTTCAAGGAC
This sequence comes from Maccullochella peelii, assembly GCA_002120245.1. Taxonomy (NCBI): domain Eukaryota; kingdom Metazoa; phylum Chordata; class Actinopteri; order Centrarchiformes; family Percichthyidae; genus Maccullochella; species Maccullochella peelii. Next base: position 63,759 of record LKNJ01001892.1, read on the forward strand.
AGATCAGCAGCAGTCTGCCTGTGTTCATTTTCTGCCAAAAAACTGGAGTCCTTTTGTCTGTCTGTGAACGTCTATTCAAATGAGCCCATCTGTCCTCTCATCATTCACAGGCTTGTACATGGGCATTTTGTAAAGGTATACCATTCGCTTTTTCCATGAGACACCGACTTACTGTAGCTGGAAACTATGAAAGATCTTTTTTTTTTTCCCCTTATGGTTTTTTCAGCAACAAAACTGTTACATAAAGTGTGCCTGAAAACCAATACAGAGTACTATCTGGAATACGAAGAGAGAAACACTGTTATTATACAATCAACTGTATTCATTTTGGGGGCACCAAGGGTCTGGTTCATGAGATTTCTATAACAAATTTGAAATTTATGTTTAAAATTAAGAGCATCTTTGATTGTATATGACTACATGCTCGCACAGTTCACAGCTTAGGGTTCACGTTCTAAGCTGTACAAGAAATAAAAGGGTCCAAATTTTAAGAAGTTAAACAACCCTCGGTGTTCCCCGTGTTGTTCATATGTAAATATCTTCAAACATATAATGTGTATTCTGAAATCGGAGGTGGAGTAAAAAAAAAAAAGACATAAGAAATGTGAAAATGTGTATCACTCATCGAGACAAAAACTATTTTGTTAAATAGACTTAAAAAGAAGTGTTATTCAGCAAAAGTGAGTGTGGATTTCTTTATGTTCATCCTTTTTGTTCACTCAGGATTAGGCTGATGTTTCTGGCCACAAGATCACTTAAGATGGCATGAAAACACACAACAAAATTATCAAAAATGAAATTCCTTACGACGGAAAGCACAGTATTTCTTTGCAGCTGAATGTATGGTGGGTGCAGCATGTGAGGTGAAATTCAATTTAACCCTGAAGGATCCTGCTGGACAAATCACCTTGAATTTAGCCACATTTTCTATGTTCTAAAACCATACAGGAAACAACAAACAATACCCAATATGAAACTATGATGAAGCAGAACATTTCAGAATAAATAAAAGTACAGTATTTTCCTGGCTCAAGGCTGTGTGAGAGAGAAAATAAGAAGGTACCAGTGCTTAATGGTTTTGTTATGCTCACTGAGTTCAAGGGCATTACTCACAGGTTCATTCCTCCATTCTATTTCATTACAAGTCAGTCTGGGCTTCTATCTCGTCCGCACTACTAATTGCCTTCTCCCACCTCCCACTGTGGACAAGAAAAGGGAAGCAATTTTATGCAGCACATAGCAATCAATAGCAATTAGGTGCATCCCTGACTAATCCCACTGAAAATGGCATCTTGGGAGATGGCCAGTAGAAGACCTCCTAAAGCACAAATACCTCTGGCCCAGCGTTGGTGGTGGGGAACGTATATACACACACCCACCTTGTGGATACAAAAGGTGGACCCAGCTAATGCCAGCGCCTTGACAGAACAATTAATTGCTTTGTTTTTCCTATTCTACACTTTATATTGACTCTCCATCGATCTTTTTCGAGGACCCACTCTCTCCCTTTGTATCAAACAGGCATTTTCAATTAGATAATTAGATAATCATCTCTTCCTGGTAAACCCATGAAGATTATGGAATGCAATTCCACTCTAAAACCACTCAGTGGATATCGTAGGCAACAACAAATTGAGTGACTTTGAGTGTGACACACACGACACAAACAAAACGCCAAATTAACTAGAAATTCTGTACGTACATCAGGTAATATTGCATAAATGTGTCAATCGAGAGACGGGTTGGTGAAGGGTCGGCATTGATGCAGGCATTGTGCCGGAGGGTCGCGGTGAAGTGGGAGCAATTTACCAGTGGATCTACTTTCCAACCTTCACCTATGGCCAAGAGCTTTGGGTAATGACAGAAAGAATCAGATCAAGGATACAAGCGGCTGAAATGAGTTTCCTTCACAGGGTGGCTGGGCTCACCTTTAGAAATAGAGTGAGAAGCCTGGATATGAAAAGTGAAAGCAATTGTGGTTTTCTCACCTACACACATCTGGCCAATCACAGCATGAAGTGGGTGTGAATTTCAGATTGTTGGTTTCAGAGTTACAGAAATGGTCAAAGGCCCCAACCCCGGAATCTGATGTCGAAAAGGTGTGTGTGTGGGTTCTGACCAATGGTTCATTATCACACTCTTGCCCCCCCCCCAAAAAAAGAAACAACAAATGGTGCAGATTACCACTTTCATTTTAGATTTTAAGAGCCACATAATTGTTTTATTATTGTTTATGTGATTTGTGTCAACTTAATCACTGCATATTAAAAAACAAAAAAACACATTATGACCATGTTCAAGGACAAGTGATATCTCCGTTATTAGTCAATTATTATTGAATATATGAAAAATGGTTTAGACCAACGACTGAGGGTCCGGCACGGGGAGGAGGCGGAAGGCTGTGATGCAGTTGATGAGCCAGGTGGAGGGAGCGGACCACACCTTACCTCGCCTCACTACTGCCGGCTTGTGAGGGCCATGGGGGTCAAAGATGATGTACTGGGTGCAGAGGGCCTGGTCGGAGCCTGGCAGCGCGTGGTAGGCAGCAGCACTCAGGGTTTGTGTCACATCGCTGTCGGGTTTGGGCTGCCGGCTCAGGAGTTGACCTCCTCCCTCCCGGAGCAGCTTGGTGAGCTCGTCTTTGGAGGGCGCCTTAAAGGAGCCAAGAAGGAAGAAGAAACAGCCATCTAAGAGCGGTGGGAGCTGCAAAAGATGAATGATGAGAAAAAACAAATTCAAGCATTAGTGAGAACTTCTAATACTTCCTTGTGCATTAAAAGCCTGGTCATGAAGAGAAAAGACCAGTTATATATCTTTTATCTTCTTCCATTGAAATTAGTTAGTGGCTCAGTGCCAGGATAAAACCTCACTCCTTGTGGGAACAGTGGCAGAAGGATTAAAGTCTCCCCTTTTGTTTATGATGAAGTTAAACACTGAATAATTTCTTTGCCAATAAATCTAGGCTCTCATATTACCAAGTCTCTGTGTGGATGCTTTGTATTTACTTCTTTGCGACAGAGCCAGGAGACATTTTTATCAGCACCGTTCTCCAAACAAACTCTGAAGCACTTAGCATTACTGTTTAAAAGCAGCAGTGAATTAGGCCACTGGAGACTGTTCTATTCACAGCACCAGTGAACTCCACTGTTTTGAGGTGTGAACTGGCTCTCTCAAGAATTTTTGGTAAGAACGTTCTTTCACTACACTTTGGTTGGATTTCTCTTTTGCTTGTGTGTTTGTCCTTAATTTATGATTACAATTGATGATATTGCTGGAGTTTTTTTCTAGAATGGATGTTTTATTCTGGGAATAAAAAGGTGATCGCGCACAACATAGTGAATACAAACAATGCCTTTAAGAAGTATTCACTACCCTTGGACTTTTTCATATTTCATTGTTTTACTATATTGAATCACAATATACACCAAGTACACTAGGTATAAAAAACTAAATTATTGACAGTATTCACCTCCAAGTCAATATTTTGTAGAGGTACCTTCAGCAGCAAGTAAATCCTCGAGTGTGTGTAAATAGGCCTGTATCAGCTTTGCCATCCAGACAATGCAGTGTGTCCCTGTTCTTCTTTGGAAAACAGCACAAGCTCTGTCAAGTTTCATGGCGACTGGTGAATGAGCAGCAATTTTCAAGTCCTGCCACAAATTGTGGTTTGGACTGAGAGCATTACACTGACTTGGCCACAGCAGGACATTAATGTTGTTGTTTCTAAGCTGCTCCTGTGTAGCTTTGGCTTTGTTTGGAGTTGTTGTCTTTCTGGAAAATAAATCCTCTCCCAAATCGCAGTTCTCTTCTCAGACTGCAGCAAGTTTGCCACCAGGATTTTGCAGTATTTTGCTGCATTCACTTTACTCTCTACCCTCACAAACCTTACAGGGCCTGCTGCAAAGAAGCATCCCCACAACATCATCCTGGTAACACCAGGCTCTGAGGTGTGGGTGGTGTGTTTCTGCTGATGTACACCAAACATAGCCTTAGATATGGTCAAAAACCCTGCCTTCCCTAATTGGTACTTTTCTGTTGGTCTGTCTAAAAATACAGCTACACGATCAAAGATGTGTGCCATGTGGATATGTGTGGTATGACAAAAGGGAGTGAATATTCAGTTATCAATTATTTTGTGTTTTAAATGTCTATTATTGATTTAATCAAAATCAATTTGTAGAGATTTAAAAAAAAAAAAAAAAGTATTTTGTTTCTCTCAATTAGTGTCAAAATAAAAGATGAAAAAGTCCAAGGCAGTACTTTTAATGGAACTCTATGGCGTCTGGAAAAAACTAATTTCTCCCAAGGACAGAATGTCTAGACAATCTATACTGATCTAGTTCATGGGTTTGTTTGTTTGCCTCTCATTTACCAAGCTACATCTGTTGATGCGACTGCGCTGGGGGCCTTCTCCCGCTTCATGCTCAGTTTCGGGCATCCATTTGCCTGCCTGCAGACATGCCTCCACCCCTGGCATCAAAGAGAGAAAGAGAGAGAGAGAGAGAGAGAGAGAGAGAGAGAGAGAAAAACATTAAAGCAACAGTTAATTATATTGACTTGAAAGAGTGTGACAAGGCAATTGCGAACGGAGGATGACAAAGCGCATGTCTGTTTTATTACAACGAGTTGGAATATTTCAAGTATTGGCAAAGCTGCGGTTGTTGACACAGAGAGAGAGATGCCCACAGCATGATGGAGTTAATGATGCAACCATCATTTTAAGTATCTCAAGCTTAAACAGAATTTGAGCATCATCTCTTTCTCTGTCTCTTGAGGTTTTACACAGTCAAATTGTGACTTTGTGACAGCCAGCATCCTGGCATGTTATGAGTTAGAAAATAATCTTTTGTTCTAAATCCTTAAGAAAAGCATCTCGAAAGACAGAAAAGTTTTATACTAAAGTATAGGTAGATATGGAGGGGAAAAAAGTCACATTTTAATGACCCCTCACTGTCACCGATAAAAATTTTTCCTGAACATGACACAGATCACAGTGATGCTGTTCTTCATAAGCGTTCCATTACTGAATAACATATTAAATAAATCCAAACTCACAATTTAAAAGTTGCACATCCAAACACATTGAAACTAGATTTGCTAACTGCAGTTTGCTGTTAAAAAGAATATCAAATAGACCTGAGCATTAGGCTTGGCCTGAATAATTATTTATTATTAACATGCAGAGACTCGCAACACTTCCAACCGTGAGAGATGCACAGTCCGACAGACAAATGTTGCAATTCATTTCACCTTCAGTTGCAGTTTTAGTGTTCCACACAGTTGCTTCCAGCTTCAAGATATGGTGACATGAACAGATTAGGGTAAATGCACAGCACCCTGTCGTAAAAGAGCAAATTACACACACACACAGTACATACACACACAGTCTCCAGAACATGGGGTGGTGTGTAATTACATTTCTTCATCCCCCTAATTACAGCTTTAATTTACAGGTAGCCTGCCAGAGACTTGGGCAGAGAAGAGGGGGGATACTGGGGTTAACCGCTCCGGACGATGGCGCTTAGTGCTGAGGAGTCATTAACATATTTGCTAATTACATTCAGAAAGACTGAATGCAGAAAACATCTCAAACCCCTTCCTTCCTGAGTCAGAGAATGAGTCAACAGCCAGATGAACCCACTTCCTTGATTAAACATGAGACCAACTGGAACTGCGATCTCATTATGATGACAGCCACTGGAGACTAATGCCAATACTGACACTTCAGGATCAATACGGGGCACAATAGCTCATTCTTTATCGATAGTCAGTATCATACAAACCAGTCCCGGGTTCAATCCCTAGTAGCAATGCTTCTGGCAGGGCCATGTGCCCACAGGGGAAGTTGACCAAGTGAAGCTTCTCGCTGGCAGCCAAAAAGAAGTAGCTATTACTTATGTGTATCGGGAGAAAGCACATGGGTGCACACACCCTCCCTGGGCCAACAGTGGGAGTAGCAGTGACAAGAAGCAAAGTGCAGGGAAATTAGCCATTACAAATTGGGAAATAAAGGGAAGGGAGGAAGAAAAATAAAAAGGAACAGTGCAACCTTTTGTGACGTGCTTTTTTTGCTTTCTTTCCAAGACTGAGACGTGCACGTGTCTGTGCATTAAGTGCAGAGCTGCAGTTAGGACTTGGTTAGCCTAGCTTAGCATAAAGAGTGAGGCAGGGGGAAACAGTTTGCCCGGCTCTGTCAAAAGTGAATAAAATATGCCTGCAAACACCTCTAAAGACGCCTATTTACACAATGAGTCTTGTTTGTTTAACCCATAACAGAAAAGAAATGTAAAAAACATCAATCCGTGCAGCACTTCTGTGTAGCATCTCCAGCTATAGCGCAGGGATGCCAGCTACAGATGTCAAGCACATTTTTGGTTACAAGTTACACAAATGAGACACAACATTAATTAGTTAGCTTTAGATGTGTTGGTTTGTTTCCTCCTGCCTTCAGTCTTTATGCTAAGCTTGGCTAAACACATCCTGACTCCAGCTTGGAAATTTAGATTAATATCCATCTTCTGATCTCTCTCTTAGAAATAAAGAAAATACGTGTATTTCCCAAAATGGTGAACTATTTCTTTAAGTGATGATGGAGAAAAAGGATTTAAATCATCATTTGATCTTCAATGGAAGCTCAGTTAAGACTTTTAGCTGGAATGGAGTCCTGTTAGGTGAGATGAAGTTGATTTTCATGATGGGTTTCAAATAGAACACTGAAGCTGCTTCAAAAATGTGTTGCAATGAAACATAAGACCAACAAAGAGGTAAGCTCAGGCTTGGCCTAGCTGACAGTGATGGCACACAAAGGCAGGTGACATTGAGAACTCAGCTGCTCGTGCTTGCACACACACAAAAACAAGGACGGGGCGGATAAGATGCCACATTGATTGTCATGAGGGAGACAAGCTGTGTCAAGTGCTCAGCCTGCATGGAGAAAAGAGACGGGAAGGGGCTGAGTATGGTCCAAACACACTAAGTCTTATACCACACACCTAAAACACACAGAGAGACAGAGACAAGCATGCATGCCGTTTTTACACACACACACACACACACACACACACACACACACACACACACACACAGTGAAGAGATGCTACTGACGGATACACCAGTCAAGGGCACACCAAGGTGCCAGAGAAACTCTTTGACAGCAAGTATCTTTTTACTTCCCCTAAAGCCGACTTCTTCTGAATATCTGCCTGTTGTCTTGGTTCAAGGATGCCAGGGAGACTGTCTGAGAATAGCTAAACCTTTGCTAAGAATTCATCTTGGTATGAATCAAACAGGAAAAGAGAGTTAGCCATCTTTTCATCGCTAGTGATATTGAGGCCTTGAGACGCACCAATTCCCAGACCCCCACCCGCTCTATTTGGCTGTCAGACGTGTAAACAGGTGTGCACACACACACACACAGCAGCAGGCACAAACAATTTACCTGAAAATTGCTGGATGCAAAATGTTCTTTTAATGTTTCCCAGGACATTCCATGTGTTGCACAACATAAAAAGTATTACATTTAGAAGTTCCTATACCAAACACAGTGCCTGATTTCACCTGAAAGGTTGCAGAGGAGAGGAATATACATGTCTCAGACTAGTCTGGTACTGAGGAGGAATTAACACTGGAGCCTCAGGAGGACTTCATGATAAGACGGCATCTAATAGATATGTTTACCCAATTAATAAAATTACCAAAGTAACAAACTGCATATGAGCGAATACACCTCCATAGTAACCTTATTTGAGACAGAGATGGCAGGCAAAATGTTCTCTGGGATTCAGAGAAGAGCACAAAACCCATAAAATGACTCCAAACAGCTTGTGCAGCACAATCCATTTGTTCTGCACTGTTGTTCCAAAAGTCCAATATTTACCTCCTAGATTTTTCACGTGTCCTATACTATGCCAAGAGTCACATTACTGCAGCAAACATAACTTCAGAGGGAAATACTCTTTCTATGGCTAGAGCAGCCTTGAATGACTCAGGAAACTGAATACAAATGTGACCTTGCAGGTAGCACACAAACAAAGTAACTTTACCATAAAAATAGACATGTATCAATTATAAAACTGTTGCAAATGTAAGCTGGCTATGAAGTTGCTCAGGTAGCTGGGTTGTGAAATCTAATTATGAATGTGTTCCCACAAAAGAAGGTGAAGTTCTGAATTAGAAGCCAATCACATGCAAAATCAACAGTCTAAATCTAAGGTTATGTGCCAGACTATTTTTTATCTAGGAGCAGTTGCCAGGCAACCAGCAGAGTCTCTGGTCCCAGGCAAGAAATAGTCCACCACTTAACCCCACATAAAATGGCAAATTGCTATTTTTACACTTTGGCTTTTATACAGACTAAACAAACTTGATATATTGTTTTAATCAGTGAGCTGACGTCTTTTGTTATCTTCGGAAAGAGCCAGGTTAGCTGTTTCCAGTCTTTATGCTAAGCTAACTAGCGGCTGGCAGTAACTCTTACTCTCGAGAAAAAGGCTAATGAGTGTATTTCCTATAATGTCCAACATTTCCTTTAAGCCAGTAAATAACAATGGGAATTAAGCCTTATTTAATAAAGTAGGCATGTTAAGTAGTCTAAAGTGAGTTTGGAAAATAAATTAATAACTGACATTTGTGTCCTCTTGTCTAATGATTGACAAAATATTATAAATAAGCAAAGCACTTCAAAGCACTTAAACCTGTTTCTGCTGCCAGTAAAAGAAAAATACAGGTAGTCTGACTGTGTGAAAAGAGGTTGAAGGAAAGCTAAAAAAGGTTAAAGTGGGCAAGCTTTTTATCCACAGTCCTCATGTTATCCTGACTGGCACTGATGGAAAAGAGAAAGTGGAAAGTTAAAGCCAGGAATTAAAGGAGCTGAGTGCAATAAATATCCAAACGTAATTGTCATTCGTTGTCTTGTTAAACTCTAATCTCTCTATTAGAAGCCCTCAAATCTAGGACATAATGAGGTAAATATTTGAGTTTTGGATCTGTGGAAAAACTATTTGGCTGAACAATAACTGAATTTTACATTAAGTGTACGAATTTCTTTACTGGAAACCACAGCTGCAGTTTAATGAAAGCCACCACCAGCTACTGTTACCTGCTGTGATTGTGCGTTCATATACACTTCACTTGTGTTTTGATTGATATGAAGGCCAGACCAGTATCTAATAACAGAATCCACAATTTGGAGTAACCTCTTCCATTTGAGTTTACAACAGAAAGCCATGCCAAGCTTAGGCTACAAATGCATTTAACATTTTTGATAAAATCTGCTTCAGTGTCACTACAGTAGGAAAAAAATTACCCAGGTTCCAAGATTCCGAAACACTGTTTAATATGACATGCAAAAATAGCATCTACAGAGACCTACTCCAACTGACGGCACACTTCATACTCACAGCTGAATTTGACAACCCAGCAGCCAGCAAGAATACCCAGGAGGGTGGAGTAGGTGGTGGGCATGTGTCCTTCTGGCACCATGACATGGCTCACTGGAGGAAGAAGACACAAAAGCCAAATTGAAAAGTGAGTTGTGCACCACAAATAGCTGCTGCCGTTCTCCTAGTGTGTCTGACTGATTCAAGACCGAGAGGCGGACTGTTGCAGTGCATGTACAGATGTTGTACTTAAGCTATCTAGCTATCTATTCAGATAGCTTAAGTGCTACAAGATAACAATTTTGACCACATTATAACTTTAAGTCATTATTCCACAATTCAGATACTGTATTTTAGACATCGCCCAAGAACAATCTTTTGAATTAATTCAATTTTTCTCCCAGCCCAGGTTGGATGAGTCACAGACATGACTTCTGTCTCTTAACTTGTTTCCTGACATGTCTGGAGTTGGATGACATCCCTGGTGCTACTAACAGGAGTTACGGGCTGCAGAAGATACTGTCTGTAGAGGCAGCACCAAAAGCAATGTCTTTATGGCCAGACAGTCATGCACTGATTTTGTTGAAGTGTAAAGGAGCGGCAACTTCCTGGAGACTCAGCTAGGTTGAGATTGCAAGGCACAGGTGTCTAATGTAAAATATGTGAAATATTTGATACATTTTTTATTAATCAAATACATCTTCTGATGTAGTAGAACACTTGAATTTTACAACAAGAGACACTCCTGCTGGGGCCCAGCTCATGTGGAGTTTTTTGCAGTACAACAATGATATTGATTTATCAGCCATAACCCAACAGCAGAAGAGGACTAATATTTATAGTTTTGATTCTTCGTTTATCCCATAAATATAGAGCATTTCTCACTCAGTTAATAATGTGCTGATGTCCCTTACTTTGCCCGGGTGAACAGGTAAGCTAACTGCAAATGCATTTCATACAATGCTTTAGACAAGGGCGCACAATTATAGGTTAATTAAAATTTAAATACAAGCTTATTGCCTGTTCATTCAACAAGTGAGCGTGGTTGACAAGTACAAAACGAACATAATTATATCTCCAGGGCAAAACCTTCTTACATTGTGCACTAGCCATGGATGTGCAGCCTTGAGTTCAAAATGTAAAAACCTTTCTCTGAAAGCACCAACTTTCACCCCTCCGGTCGGAGGAGGGAGAGTTGTTAGAAACACTTCTGTTTTTCATTAGTGCTTATTCATCACCCTGACAGTACCTCCAAACATTTTATGAGGAATGATTTCAATTACTTTTGCTCTCTGGTGTTCTCCCGGCCATTACTATGCAACAGTGAAGGAGCTGCTGTATCACAATGATGTATACAGCTCTAAAAGCACTTGTTAGTTACTGTTGAACCTTCATGAGTGATAATGCTCAAGCACCTACAGTTTTTACAATACAAAAAGGTCTGTGTGTAAGGTAGTATAGCCTATAAAGCTTAGCACTGTAGGAAAAGGGCCATTCAGATAAAAATCCCATCTCTATGGTGGTGAAAGTGATATGCTTTATATAATCTTTATAACAAACACCATGACCAGTGCAAGAGACTACCTCATGGCTACAGACCCTTTGGGTGGTTGAGCCTGCAAGGTACCTATCTAATACATCTTTCAGTTGAACAGGGAATCCAAATGATGGTTGATTACCTATCAGAGTGTTTGGCAGTGAACAAACATACCAGCCATGGTCCCAGTGTACCAGAAATTGGCTGATAGCTGCGGTTAATTTGCAGTGTTGCTGAGGAGCCCATGTGTCGCGAACAACAACAACAACAACATTAAAAAGCAATCATATTTGACCAGAATTCTAAGAGGCTTCACCTGGAACATTGAGGAGGTTTGAACCCCCTGAGGAGGCGTTTCTGCACCACACAAACACTACCTGAGCCAGAAAAGGTGTCAGCTATTTTCCCTCCCAGTAGCTCTCCCAGTTTGGCCAGTTGATGCTGTTCTGGCTTTGACAGCTTGCTGGCCAGAAACACCATAACTTCATCCCTCCTCACACAGTCGCTCACCTATGAAAGGATATAAGAACATGGTTTAGAAATGTCTAGGCCTATAATGCAAGAATATTAATACTCTAGGGTTAACAATTTCAAGGGAAATAATAAAATTGTAGACGTACCACAGAGAGACTGGCTGAGGGGCTAAGAGATGTATTAGCATATTGGGTTTCTTCAGAGGCTTCCTGGAAAATCTCCAGCATCTCCAGTCTCACTGCGTAATCTGCTGGCCGCTTTCCATACAGATTTCTGTGAAGAAGAAAATTCAAAAGTGTGTCAGTGTCTCACAGTATGCTTACACTTGTGTGTGTATGCATTTGCGGCAATGCAGACCATCTGGTGACGAAAGGGACAGTCAGACATGTTAAAACTGATAGTATGCTGTCATGTTTTTCCTGACAAAAAACTAAATAAATTAATAATTATACTGACTTAGATTTGAAACAAAAAGCGCAAGCTAAAAGTAGTCACAATGTACAGCAAGTTATTATGGTGTGTACTTGCACATATATTGTATGTTTTTCAGAAAATCAAAATAATATAATAATTTTTCATGAACTTTTCAAAAGCCAAATTACAAAGTGCTGAAAACTGATGAATCTTTACAAATGGTACACAAAAGACTTAATAGACCAGATTAAATTAAATCTATAAAAGCATATTTTAGAAGAGATTTTAAAGATGATGCTGACTCATCCAGCCTTATTTCTTGGGCAGGTTGTCCAGAGCCTTGGGGCCCAGACAGCAAAGGCCCTGTTTGCCATAGTTTTAAGGAACTTCGGAGTCTGGAACAGACAAAAGGTCTCTGCCCAAGGATCTCAAACCATGATCCTTTCCGTACTTTGCAGAGAACCATGTTTTTGAAGAAAATCGTGCCTTTTACCAGATCATAATCTGCCAAAGTACATTGTTCTGTTCTGGTCAATGACTACTTGAGCAATATTTCCCTTTTGAATTGTATCCTCTTGTTCCGGTCTCTTAGCAACTAGCAAGAGACTTAAAATTATTTAATCGTAAAACTAACTAGTTAGCCATACTCCTTTTTGTAACCAACGCAGCATTGATGTTACTATGTGATGAGTCCAAGCAAGCAATGTCTTCTCCAACAAGATAATCATTCTGTCATATCATTTCATCACAATCTGTGCAAATTTGGGTTGTTGTATTTTTGTTTGTTTGTTTTTTAAAATCACTGACAAAGCAGGACACACACACAAAACAAACAAACAAAAAAATATATATATACATATATACATACATATATACATATATACACACATACATACACACATATATATACATATATATACACACATATATACACACACATACATACATATATATACACACACACATATATATACACACACATATATATACACACACATGTATACATACATACATGTATATGTATACACACATGTATACATACATACATGTATATGTATACA
>LKNJ01001893.1:0-36745 GCA_002120245.1 Maccullochella peelii
GTGTGTGTGTATGTATGTATATGTGTGTGTGTCTATATGTACATGTGTGTGTGTATGTATGTATATTTGTGTATGTACGTGTATATGTGTGTGTGTGTGTGTATATATATATATATATATATAAGTGTAGGTATACAGAAAAATGCTACATGTAAATACTCCCTGAATGTAGGAAAAACTTTAATATTGCATTCTTGATGTCTATCCATGTTGACCATTATCATTTCTCCTGCTGTAGGTACAGAACAGATGAGGTGGAGGTGACGTGGAGAGACTGACTGAGCAACACCTTGGTGCTACATGTTGTTGCAGCAGGTCTGTGAAGATGGGTAGTATAGAACTCCTGGCCCCTGAAGGGACACTCTGGGAAAATTGAGCATTTTGCCTTGAACTCAAATTTAGTTCAATTATTTCTGCAAAGTGAAGCAAGCAATGGTGAGATCAGCTCTGCCTGGCTGGACCATTGCTGATAACACTATTTCACTGATGGTAACTGTTCACCTGAAACAAAGCTGAGTGATGAAGTCAGAATTATAATGAGCGTTTAGGACACCCAGTTTTCTGTACTTCTGCATGGAAACATTTAATGCAGCCTTTCATACAAATGGCTGGTGCCAAAGATTTACTGTTTGTTCAGTTATACATTGTTTGTCACCTATCATGCACATGTAATCGTCAAAGAGGGAAACATTAACAGAAAGGTGATGTTGAATTGAACTTCATATAAAAAAGGACTAAGATGAGATGTCAAGTTCATTTATTTTTATTATTCAATACTGTTCTCTTACATTCCTCCTTTCTCCAGTGTAAATGTTTTTTATTCATTAAGTTTTTTCAAAAATCATCATATAGAACATGGTGAGATCCCTTTTGGACTCATGAGTAGCATTCATCTGATTAGGGAACCAAATAAAAACAAAGAAAGGAACACAGCATTAAGATCTGACAGGGGTAAAGGGTGAACTCTTACTGTGCCTTTGACTACACCCCTCTGTAAACTGAAGACACCAATACACAAGTCCTCTGCATACATTAACGCTAAAACGCAAGCAGGTACAAGACAGACATTCTTCCGTTTGTAAATCAAAAGGAGGGGGGGGGGGTAAATCACTCTGGTGAGGGTTTCTCGCACACAGGGATTGATCAAATGATTTAACAAAGTGCTTGATTGACCACTCGCTTCACAGAGGACACAAAAGTTTGATCAAACTGCAGCTTTCAAACGGGGAAATTAAATTACAGCTCATCTGATAGTTTAAAAAAAACAACCCAAAAAGACCAGCTCTACACATACAAGCTAAAAATGGTAATGAGAGGCAATGAAAACAGGTCTGATTAATTAAGGCAGGCTTTCTGTAAGGCGTTAAAAAAAGTCCATTGCTGTAAGATCTCAAAGGAGTTAGTCCAAAGTGTCTCAGTGTGGCTTTGCGTGAAGACATCATCCTGAGTGCGGCGTGTGTGTGCGTGAACGGGACTCAAAAATGTGTCCATCTTTAACTTGTTTTAATGTGTATGTAGGTGTGCGTGTGTGCTGTGGATGTGTTTATATATGCTTTGGGTTTCTCACGCTGCTAGGCTGGGTGCTCCTGGGTATTCTTGTACCAGACCACTTTTTTTGGAACTGCAAAACAGAACAAAACCATGTCAACGGGACAAGTTAGAAGAAAAGCTATATAATACATATGTCCAATAAGTCAATAAGGATTGTCTGCCACACCAATTTTTCACAATTAGCTGATAACATCCGAGTGCCTGACTATATACAATCTTGGATTCTTCAAATTTGTTCCAGCTGACTACCATTCAATAAATGGATACAAACCAATCAAGCTGCAATGCAGGGTGTTTTATATAAATACATTATCTTCATACGGTGGGTAACTCATTCTAGAATTACATATGTGCCCAATTTGTCTAATATTATTTAAACATTACCATCAACAATGTATGTGACAAAGGGGTAGCAAACAACCTAAACTTAATGAGGACGCTCTGGGCTCCATTTTCAAAGAGCACAGATCTACATAGTGCACTGAACAACTAAACAATTGAAGTGATTTCCAAAATACACAAGAGTACAAAATATAGTTGTGACACGTTAACACTTCTAAACAGCTGAAGCCAATTTCAGAACATTGCATCAGAGGTTTTTTTCTGAGAAGCGGCATGACAGCACAGATTGGTTTACTCATACCCCTTTCCACCAACATGGAACGGGTTCCATTCTGGTTCACGCACCTAATTTTGAACTGTTCTAAGCATTGCGGACAAAAATATTTTCAGAACCCGAAAAGTTGGTTCCCATTCGGAACCAAAAAAAATAGTAGGTTTTTCTTGATCTGAACTGTGATGACATCAGTGGGCGTGTCCTATTCTACAGGCTGGAAAGAGAGGATGGAGAAGGCAACAGTGGTCTATGGTCTACTATGGTAACAGTCTTCTTATCATTAATAGTTGGTCCAAAAACAAATATCTGTAATAACAGAACAAAAGCTCGCAGGTAATCAGTGTGATCCACCATCTTGCTCCTACTGTTTACTTCTGCATTGTGCAACACCCTCTGTTGATGACGCGTCCTTGATTACAGTGGTTCTGTTCTAAACTGGTGGAAACGCGGGCTGGTTCGCAAGAAAGCACCACGGTTCTAAGAATCCTGAACGGAACCGGATCAAGAACCAGAGCTAATTTGGTGGAAAGAGGGCATCTTTGAGTGACTTACCTTTTTTCTGTTTGTTACAAATAGCATTCCACTCTGAGGAGAAAAAAACATAAAATTAAAAAAAATAATAAAATAAGAGTCACTGTTAGAGGTAATGAACTGAAATGACAATTTTCAAATAAAAGAAAATATGGCACTGTCTTCAAAGCTCCTCATAGCTCACCTCTACTGTGATAGTTCAAAGCCTCTACTAGATGGCGACAACTAAGCAGCAGCTTCCCGTTGCTCTCGTCCACCTCTGGCCGTGTGGTGGAAGTGAAGAAGGTAGCGACTGGAATTGGTGTTTCTTCAGGAGGCTGGACTGTGAGAACTGTCTCAAACTGTAGGTCTGCTGACTGATTAGCATCTGTGGGCTGAGGGGGGAGGGCATTGGCAGCGGAGCGAGTGCTGGAGCCCTCTGTGGCCGGCCTCGCCTCACTGATGAAGCTGAGACCCCACTGGTTCTGTAGCAGCACTCCGATGGCGGGGCGGTCCTCCTCCAGCGCTCCACTTGCTGCTCCCGCCTTCACCTTGGAGGCGTAGCTGACAGCAGGCTGCAGCTTGGCGGGGCTGTCCTGCACTGGGAAGGCAGGTGGGGGCTTAAGCAGTGACAGACTGTCCTCCACCCACCTCTCCTTTTGGTTAACCTTTTGTGGCCGCTCGCTTGGTCGGCCGACCCCCTTCTGACTTTCCCTGCGGAGGCTGCGGCCTTTGTGCTGCTGGCCCTTGCGTTCTTTTTCCCTGCGGAAGCTGAAAGTGTGCGTGTGTCCGGGTCCGATCAGGTCGCTTTCGGGTGATAGCTGTCGGTCACTTCCAGAGATGCAGCCTCCGCCACCACCACCTCCACAGTTGCCTGAGCCAGGAGACAAGCGACGGTTGCGAATGTGTGGCTCAGAGTTGGTGGCTGAAACAAGGACTGCTGGGTCACACAGGGTATCTGACTCACACACGGTGTTGCTGGCTTCCCATGTACCTGAAAGAGAAGTGTTGGCATGTCAGTCAATATCTGCAGTTGTCACATGCTGTCTGAATATACTCACACCTGCAATATCACACATATCAGTTCCAGTTCTTTGTCTACAGTGTGAAACAATCACAATTGGAGAACATTAACATTTGGACTAAGCTTTAAGAAACTCTATTCAACTGTAAAAATCACAAATCACTATACTGCTCATATTTAACAATGTTCTTGTGTTAATTTCTTGTCTCATCAACATAGTGATGAGCACTCACTGTGTGTCCAAACAGGTGCTTCACACTTTGCACTTGGCTGTTTCACAAACAAACATCAGGGGTGGATGACACATTTTCGTGTGACTTCGCTGTGCCGGTTGAGTTTAGGCAGAACACAAGTATTGATGACCTCATAGATGGAACATCTCATATGGAGGATTTTCAGCTGATAGAAAAAGGCCAAATTGCCAAACCCAAATTATCTAGTGAGCGTGTAAGGCTGAAACAATTGATTAATTAATTAATTAGTGATATTGATCCCAACTTGGGAATTTTTCGCCATATTCTGACATTTTATAGACTAAATGATCAAAAAAAATAAATCTAATTCACCAATAATGAAAATCATTGCAAGCCTATATGTTCCTACATTAGTAAATTTTTGTATTACTGGAATACATCATTAAGTCTTTCTGGCTACAGCCTATCACAGCTTTCAATACCTGTCACCATATGTCTCTTACTGGACCAATGTTACACAAGAATGTGTGTGCCATTCAGTCACACGTAATAGCTCATCGTGACTAAATAGTAAAAGTATTGATGGGAAGAATAACTTATTTTAGTTCTAGTTGGGCCATTTTACTGGTCAAGGCAGATAACCGCCCACCCAGAGCCTGGTTCTGCTCGAGGTTTCTGCCTGTTAAAAAGGAGTTTTTCCTTGCTGCTGTCTCCTTGTGCTTGCTCTTGGTGGGAATTGTTGGGGCTCTGTAAACATAAAGAGTCGGTCTAGACCTGCTCTTTATGAAAAAGTGTCCTGAGATAAGTTTGTTATGATATGGCGCTATATACATAAAACTGAATTGAATTGAATTTCTGTTCACATGGCACACGACAGACCGACCCAGACGTTACTGCTCGTATTTTTAAAAAAAGGCATGTCAACTGAAAATACTTCCTCGGGGGCAATAAGGGTGAAACTCCCAACAGGTGCTTTGTTGAGTTGCAAAACGGGGGGGGTGCAGCACACTCCATACGATTAAGAAATGAATACACCCGGCCTGGATAGCGTGCCCGCTCCTAAGCGCCACATTTAAAAAAAAAAAAAATTTTGACATTACGTTAGTTTACCAATCCAAGAAGACCGTCTCAATCACCGAGACAGAAATTTCGAGAAACTAGCTGACTGTAGCATTATATACTCTACGGTCTCTAGCTCAAAGAGTAACTTCGCTGCTTTATTGCCGTCTCTTTGGATATAACAACATTAGTGTATGAGGTTCTGGCAGCTACCAAGACAAAATAAGCTACGAGCCAGCGCCGGTGTTAGCAAACTTTAATTAGCAGTGTCATGGTGCGGCGAATTAAACTCGACGGTTTTACTTATCTGTAATTGGTCAAGCTAGTTCAACAGTGTATCAAAACCAATAACTGTCGTCGAAGAGATGGCTTTATTTGACCATATTATGAAATTACCTGCTAACTAGCATGTTAGCCCAAGTCAAAGTTTCGTAACCCCCATTCAAAGACGCGAGCAGGCTGCTGTCGACACCGCTAGCACAGTTGCTAACGCCGTCGGCAAGACAACAAAATAACACACCTGAAAGTGAGGAACTTCGGCCAGATATGTCAGAAAGTTGTATAAACTTACCTGTTTTGATATGCATTTCTTTTCGTTCAATGTGTCGTTGAAGCTAAACCGTTTAGTAACTTTGGTTTACAGCGTTGAGATAACGACAGCTCGCTGGATGAGTCTTATGTGGCCACCCGGAAGCGACACGAGAATGTGGGTGGGACAGGAAGTCCCTGCAGATAAGCGGTCCGGCGGGAAACTTGGAGGGAGTATTAATATACAACTCTAACTACAATGATAACCCATGTGATAACCACGTGGTAACGGTGGTCTATCTGGATCATATGGATTTTTTCCCTTTAAAAGTTAGATGTATTATAAAGAGCAAAGAGAAATATTGGTTTAGCAAATTTGAACACTATAAATACATTATATTGTTTTGTGGTTCTTTATGTAAAACCCTTTAAACTACCAAGACCATCAACATCTATGGAAAGGGCAACATTGAGACAAATCAGACTTCAGATACCCTTATGCAGATGTCATATACTGTACAGCAAATATTGTTCCTGTTCTGTCACACAGATGAAACAGCCACATTAAGGGACTTGCATAAAATATGATGTAACAATAGCAAAAGCAAGCAAATAAAATTGGGACTACTTGTTTAGGGAATTGAACTGAGCTCTACCAAAAGTGTGTTTTCTCTCCAAATTCAATGATTTTAAAAAGTGGTTCCCTACTGACACCAGGGGTTCATGAGATCATCAACAGATTAGGAAAGATGGCAGTTTCTTTCCTGACTTTTCATGAACCCAATTGATGTTTTTTTTGTTTTGAGAAATGACAGATATCTTACCTCCTCGGGCCTCTACGAATTTTTTTAAGCGAACAATCAGAGTATCACTGGTAGAACTGTTCCTAACTTATTGACACATGCGATGTGTGTGTAAGAAAAAGATTCAAAACTTAGCTTACTATTTAAACAAATATGGTCTGTTATGACCACTTTTGACCTCTAAAATATAAATATGCTGGAAATTATGTGCCAAACTGCTCAGTGCAGCACTGTTTGTACTATATACTATTTCCTTGTTCCACAGCTCTATAGTACAAATGTCCCACATTCATACAACTGGTTCAGTCTAAGTGACATTCTCATTAGGAAGATTGGGCTTTAGATAGCGCAAAGTTGTCAACCTTAAGCCTTCTTTAGTTTGCTTTTCACTCCAACAGCCTGTGTTTATATGACTGACCCCACCAGCACTCATTACATGATCTAATTTGATGTTCAGAGCGGTAATCATGGATGTCGAGCTAGAGACAATGTGCTTTAAAGTATTGTTGAAAGTGTTGCTTTTATATTCTATCAGTCTTGAGTGGATCACAGACATCCTGCTCTTGTACTTCATCCTTTCATTTTCTCGAATGTGACACCCTGTAACCTTTAATCAGTTTACACATAAACATGTAATCAGTCACACAGTGGATCTAATGACACTGCTGTTTTAATATCAACATGTTATTTCCAACGCTACGCAGATGAATGAATGAGCTATTAGCAATCACAATAAACAAGTAATCTAAGGAAAACTCACCTTGGAAATTTGAACAGTCCTCCTTCGCTGCCACAGGTTGATCAGTGGTTAAGTCTTTGGCCTTCTCTCTCGTTTTCGCAGATCTTTGTGACCCCTCTCCGCTGTTAGTCTTTTGCATTTTGTTCTCCCACCTTTTGATCATCTGTTAAATGAATGTAACCTAATGTATATCTGTCTGTTTGACTCATATCTTGATTATATTTGTCAGCAAGCACCAAAAAAGGTAACATTCCCATGTCCCAGACAGAAATATACTTTTCCAAAGGTGATTTTCATGCAAAAGAGCATCACCATATAAAAAATATAATAATGAAGCTATTAAATTGATTAAAGTGTTTATTTTGAATGTCAAAGCAACAATCATCTTCTAATAAATGCATCATTTGCTGCTGACAGCTCAAAGACCAAATGATTCCACAACTATACCCTTCTCCATGTGTGTGCGTGTGTGTCTCTTGAGCCTCGTAGATGTAGAGAAACTCTTCTTACAGAACAGACAGCTGTGCGGCTTCTCCCCAGTGTGTGTTCGGACGTGCATGTTGAGGTCGGAGGAGCACCTGAACCTTCTGTCACAGTAGGAGCAGGGATATGGCCTTTCTCCTGTGTGGATCCGTTTGTGGAGGAGGAGCTCACCAGAGGTGAGGAAGGTCTTCCCGCACTGGGAGCACTGGTGGGGCCGTTCCCCTGTGTGAGTAAGGTTATGCCGGACGAGCGAGGTCGACTTGGCGAACCTCTTCCCGCAGCGGGTGCATGCAAATGGACGCTCTCCTGTGTGCGTGTTGAGATGTTCACTCTGAGCTCGCTTGGTTTTAAAGCTCTTCGAACACTGTGGACAACTGAACGGCCTGAAGTTACTGTGGCTGCGCTGATGCCTCACCAGCTCTCCATGTGTGAGGAATGTCTTCTCGCAGGTGGTGCAGAGGTACGGCCTCTCGCCTGTGTGGATTCTTTTGTGGCGTGTAAGGCTGGCCAGCTGGGTGAAGCTCTTGTCACAGCAGGAGCACTGGAAAGGCCGCTGGCCGCTGTGAGTCAGCAGGTGCCTGTTGAGGATTTGGAGCTGCGTGAAGCTTTTTCCACACTCTGTGCAGGGGTATGGACGCTCCCTGGTGTGGATCTGCCGGTGCTTGTTCAGAAGCCACACATGTGTGAAGCTCTTCCCACACTCACAGGCAAACGGCCGCTCACCGGTGTGTTTCATCTGGTGTCTCTTGAGGTCCGACGCTCGGCTATATATCTTCTCACACAGGGAGCATTTGTACTGACGCCTCACCACATGACGCTGCCGGTGCCTCAGCCTCTCCAGGATGCTACTGAAGCTCTCACCACATTTCTGGCATTTGTACTGACCGCCCCCTTTCTCTGACGTCTCCTCCGCCACTACGACCTCTGTCGTTAAGTCGAGGGGAGGGCCGCAAGTCTGGCCGCATGCCGTTCGTTCGAAATGCAGCTTGAGCAACCCCATCTGAGTGAAGCGTTTGCCACACTGAGAGCAGAGGAAGGGTCGCTCCCCAGTGTGAATGCGCTGATGTCTGGTCAGATCCCAAGAGTTCTTGAAGCCCTTCTTACATTCCCCGCAGGCGTACGGGCGCTCGCCTGTGTGTGTCCTCTGGTGACGAGTCACATCTGAGGCACGCGTGAAAGTCTTGCCACACTCCTGGCACATGTGAGGGTCGGGCCTGTCGTGGATGGGGAAAGGCTTTGGGAACTCAGGATGCTGCACCTTCTTCACGGGGGCCTCAGTTGTCTCTGTGGCCCCCTGCAGTTTGCTGTACTGCTCAGGGTGGCTGTTCTCAATGTGCTGCAGCAGGTAGGACTCCTGCATGTGGAAGAACGGACACTCGGAGCAGGCAAAGACCTGGGTGGACATCTCCACAGTGGTACCTATGCAAAACACAGAACTGTTTGTTGTGTTGTTGCACGAAAATTTACATCCCTTTCATCTGAAACATGGCTGGGTTCAGATACCAGGTTGAGGATGTGGTTTCTGACCTTCACATCTAGGTCACCCATGTGCCTTCTTCTTGCATAGGAAAACAATTGGCTGGCTAAATGTGAAAACACGTGTCCACACTAGTTATTTTTACAAACATCTCTGTCAGACAACTGAATGAGTATAAAACAGTGATTTGATTGCAAAATGCTACCTGTTAACCAACAGTGTTTCCTACTCTGCTACACTGAGACGCTAACGTTATTAATTGGAGCTTTCTAGCAGAGTTTCAGGAGAAGGACCTCACCTCAACTGAGCCACTTCTGGCATTCCTATAAATACCCAGCTAACCCTCTCCTCCTCTTTTGCTCTTGCATACAGCGCCCCTCCCCGCCACCCCATTTCTCTTCCTGTTTCTTTGTTTCCTGAGGAGGGTCCATCGTGCCCGGGTGCTACCGCAGATTCCCTCCCGAAGCTTCCCCACAACGCAGACAGCAAGCGGACGAACTACAAGCAAGTTTCAAGCCTCGCACATCAATCATTTTTCATCAATAAATCGTTTAAACGCATCTCATGGTGTGGTGTGGTCCTTGATAGTGAAATCACTATTTTATGATCGCAAAGTTGCCCTAGAAAGTAAACACACATAAAAGTTAATGACAACAGCCCTGTCTGCGCCACTTATATCATCATTTTCCTGAAGCTCAGTTTTCACCATCCACATGAAAACACCAGGGACGCGCTTTAAGATTCATCCACTCTGGGGAACGTTTGCAAAAAGCTACATTTTTAAGTGAGGAAAATGGCAGCATACTCTGGACAGAGGACCAAAACAGAGGGAAAAAAGATGTGTTTTTGAATTTAGTTGGCTTAGTGTGGACCTTCTCTTGGAGACACCTCATGTTATTTACATGTAGCAGTTCTTATTTGATTGCAGTTACTTATTAAATAAAAGGTAGCAGAAGATAAAACTCAGTACCACTAAGGTAGTGACAGATAGTTCCTGTCACTGACACAATTGGCAAATATCAAATGTATTTGAAGAGGTCCTGCAGGACATGCATTCTGAACATCTAACTTAACCCCCTTGTGAATCTGTCATGTCGGTAAATATGAGCACACCCACAGCGAAAATGCTCTGGCGAGTCGGTCCACATGAAAGGACAGAGTAGATGTTTTATAGGTACTACAGTGGCAACACTGCTGGAGGAGTGGTGAGCTAGAAGATAAACAGTAAGAAAATGGAAAACATGTTAAAGTTAGGTTTATGCTCTTATTTTATCGGTAGTGCAGCTTACACGCTGTTGGTATTGTAGCTTTAGTCATTTAACTGGATTTTTATCCAGCAAACGGTCACTAAAATGACTTTGTTTTGAACAGAAAAACACCTTTAAGGTCTTTCTTGCATTCTGCTGCAGTTTATGCACCAGGTATGAACAAAATGTTAATACCATTCTTTTACATTAAATTAACAGTGCTATGATTTTTTGACTCTTGCACTTTTATCAGAGCTAAACATCTTTTAAAAAATCCAGCCGCCTTACAGGCAGATCAAATGACATTAATCTAAGCAAAAAAACAAAACAAGATTATTTAAAAATTGTTTGAATTGATTGTTTGGTGTGATCATGGCACAATGAGTCCTAGAATACAGCGGCCCTGGCTTACCTTGTGTTCCGAGGTGCTCGAGGCATTTGTGGTGCTGCAGGAGGGACCTCAGGTCGTCAGGACTGGAGAGCGCTTGCAAGCAGTCCCTCAGCACAGAGGGGGCAGAGGTCAGCCATGAAACGGTCTGTTTATGGACAGAAGCAAACTTGTTGTCAGAGAGAATGAGGTGGTTCTTCACAGTCAGTTCACAGTGAAATGTGACAAAACAAGGCTTATTTCCCACTTATACACATAACATTTCAACCACCACCACTCTGACTTATAATACTGCTATTTCTACTACTACTCCTGAAAATGATCTGTATTGAAGCTATTAGTGACTACAGCCTGACCAACACTGCATTTTTAGATAGATACAAATAATGATATATCGGCCAACATTCATTTTTTTAACATTCACATAACAACATAAAGTATACTATGTTAGTAATAGTATTTTTTATAATGATGGAGCAATTAACATTAAATTAAATAGAGAAGCCTATTTTCTAAACACAGCACTCAAATGTCATATAATGTACTTAAATCTGACCTGTTTACATTCTTACCTTCTAACACTTAACTTAAACCATTTTAGTTACACAGCTTACGTCTCAGTCCACCAAATATGTCCGCACAGTGTGTGTTCCAAGTAGTGTCATGTTCGTACCTGACTGAGGTCTGGCACTGGCAGGAGCTTCTCCAGTTTAGAAAGAAATTCCCACACAAGGAGCTGCATGTCTGTGTCGTAGCTGATGCCATATTCTGTTGGGAAAACCTCCTGGGAAGTACAAAGGTAACACTTACTCAAAAAAATCCAACTGACGGGACATAGTTACAGTTAGGTGCAGAAAAAGATCGTCTTGCCAGTTGGGTTACATGTGAAGCTGCCTTGCCTGGTAAAAATGCTCCCTCTCTGCCGGGTCTTTCAGCAGTGTTTGGATGAGCTCCACAAAAATGGCCTCCTCTGCATCCACCTCTGCATCTCCACTCTGAAAGACAGTATCATTGTTAGTTGGACAATCTCCAAACAACATACGCATGTCAATGCTCCATCTGACCAGTAATCACAAGTGGCAGGCCCTCACTTACTCCTGTGTGTCCTGGTGGGCGGATTCGTTCTAGGTGAGGCTGTATACACAAAATGTTTGCTGTTTCCTCATTTCTGCACAACTCAAGAATAATCTGAAGAGGAAGACGTAGAAAAGGTGTCCCTTCAGCAAGACAGTGAACATTTTTGTAACTTGATCTCACACGAAAACCACGGACTCACTTTCGCTCTCAGTCGAAGGAGCAGTTTGCCCCGTTGCTGTGGACTGAGCAGGTCTGGAACCGTTGCCGTCACCAGCGTCACAAACTCGTCAAGCTTTTCATAATCAGGAACCTCTCTCCGTTCAGCCACTTGCCACATCGCAGCAGAAAGCAGCCGCAGAGGAGGTATCAGCAGCCTTAAAGACGACAACGGCAGGAATATATCTGCACAAACACGGACACACAAACAAGCGTCTTCTTGTTACGTGTTGTAAGCACACACAAGTGGTAGAACCTGACTCTAAGGGTCTGGTGTGACTATTTAGGTTGAATATTTACAGTTAAGTCTGGCTTAAATATTAAGAAGGTGAAGGGCTAAATGTAGGTCATTAACTGGTCATTGGAGAACCTCGTGTATCAGATGTTTTGTTAGAGTAAATCCAACAACCTCCACAGTGCATTTATTGGAGTTAGTGTGCAAGATAAGGAAACTGTAAGGAGCCAGGACAGTGACTTTACATTTTGGCATTGAAAATAAAATTTGCTATTGAAAAAAAAAAACCTGAACTGAAAAAGGAAACACTGCCATTGAAACACTTGTACTGGAAAATATAAATCATTTAAAAATGATTTCATTTTATTATTATATTTTTTGCATTCAGATGTGTTCTTCAATGGCAATTTTCAGATTTTTCCTTCATGTCAGGCTTTTTTCAGAGACAAATGTTTTGTTTCGGCTGACAGTTTTGTTTAAGTGATAGTGGTCTGACAAGATAAAAAAAAACACCTATTAAAATAGAATGCTGCCATAATAGCTTTGGTGTCTCTTAGAAGTGCAACAGCTCTGTTTAGCCTCCTCTTGTTTTCTCTACCCCCTTGCATTTTATGAGTTTTTGACTACTTTACTAATACTGTCTTGTCTCAACAATGTACAAGCCATGTTACTGCACCAATACATTCGTCTCACACACCATTAGCCAACAACACACCAACCAAAACTCTTGTTTGGCTCCACAACTTCTTGATTCTTGTTGATTAAGCTCAGTTGGCCACATTAACCAAACAGTGTGGGCATGTGGCTTGCAAGAGACTGGAGTCACAAAGGCAAATTAACATTTTGTGTACCTATGCTTAAGTTTTTACATATAGTAGATGTCGCCTTAATGCCATGTTTTGCTGTGTTTACGTTAGCTTCAATGCTGTTAGCTGTGGCTACGAGCTAACGACACTATGCAACGCACCTATGCTAGCTCGCCGTTAGCTGCAACAGAATTATTACACACGCCAATAAAACGGACCTGTGTTTTCCACTTGACAGGAGGTGCCAGTCGTCTCCATGATTTACACAACGTAAAGTCGCCTTTAAAAGTCACTGGACAAACTATCATAAGGTTGCAAACCATTTGTTGTTGGCTTGTTCCTTACAAAGCGGAAACACGTGTAGTAAATCTTCAAAATAAAAGTAAATTATGTACGAAGAATAAGATGTTGCTATACAAAAGTACTTATCATAAATAGCCCTAGCTGACAATTTGCAGAATGCAAAGATTACTCCGTTTCAAAAGGGAAATGCAAGTCATTGTATTTATAAAATGTTCGTTATATAAAATATATTTAAAGGGAATAAAACGAATTGATTTATGTAGCTAGCCATTAGCAAATCCCTGTGGGCAGCAATCCATCAGGTGAATTAAACAGTGTATTAATGGTTGCTAGTTCTGTATTGCCATTACCAAAACGCACTTTAGGGCATGACAAATTTGACAGCAGAAATAATTTTCAAAGACAATGTTGCAAAGCATGCATAATCAACTTAAGAATAAGATACATGGTTAGGTTTAAATGATAATAGACACTGACGTGTGTAAATGTGAATACTATGCAATGCTAAACAAGAACAACTAGTCACCATTTAGCAGGTAGGCAAAACACTTTATTTGCAGGACTTTCCATGTGCAAACTTGCACGATTTTAGTGTGCTGGAATAAAACTCCACAACATCACATTGTTTTTCATGGTGGGCAAGTAAAATCTTGTTTCTCTGCTGTCGTCACAGCCCACCCAACACACACACACACAGGATTATCATATGGCCATCGCCACTTTTCAATAGAAATACTTGAATGTATCTCTTCCCCGCAGCAACAACGTGAATCCATCCATGCAGAAAGACAGTACAAAGCAACTGGCAACAGGTCACACAGGAAAGGATATCAAAAATCAATCAGGATGCCACATGTTCAAAAACGTGTAGTTCCAGGGTCCAAGGCCTGAAAACTTGGGATGCGACTTCCAATAAGTAACATGCCGTTAAATTCAGTCAAAGCTGGGTTAGCATTCCTGTCAGCAGGGCAGGACCAGCACTCAATATTTTCAGGCTCCAGAGTCCAAGGGACAAACCTTTAACAAAGGTAATCACATTTAAGACAAAGGTTAAACCCCAGCTAAAAAAAAAAAAAAAAAAACAGGTGGAAAAAATGCTCCAAAACAAAATAAAGGTACAGGTGACATTCAGTTTATGAAAGATGTAGTCTGGGCAAAACACTGTATAGGGGTAGGGTGTATCAAAAGCTTAACACAGTGCCTACAAAAAGTATTCATCTCAGACTAAATTGGATTTAATGTTTATGATGTAAGGTTAAGTCCAATCACTGGTTGGTTAATTTCCTGAGAAAAAAACTACACCATGAAGACAAAGATACACTCCAAACAAATCTGCAACAAAGTCATTGAAAAGTCCCACTGAATTAGAGCTGAAATGATTAGTCGATTAGTAGCAGCTATCTAGATAATAAACTAATCGTTTGGGTCATTTCACAAGCAAAAACACCGAGCAGTTGCTTGTTCCAGCTTCTCAAATATGGGGATTCGCGGCTTTTCTTTATCTTATATGATACTGAGCTGAATATATTTACAATGCAATTACCACTGCGGTGACCTCTGCTGTAACTTATATCTACTGACATTTGAACAGGCAAACACAAATAAAAGACACCAGCAGTAAGGTTTAGTACTTATTGATATATGCTTCTAGGTTTTTTGTTAAGTTCAACTGAAATACAATTGTCAATGGCAGCGCGAAGAGTGACTGAATAGCGTTACTTAAATTATCTAACGCGTCACATTGCGTTACCAAGAGTAGCGTTAGTTCAGCAACTTCCGTAGCCGCCCGCTCAATTCCAAAACGTTAGCTAGAAACTTCTCCACGAAACGCACTTACCTTTTTTATGGAACTATGAAATACATGACAAGGAAAAACGCCACGTCAAAGACCACGAACGCCCAAAAGTCAAACCAGTAGGAGTGTTTCGGCAAAGGCACCGGACCTCCTTTATATTTAAACATTTTAAAGTCTTCTTCTGACTCCGTCACGGGAGCCGCGCCTACTGCCATCTTTGCTTTGTATACAGCCGTGGGCTCCCCGGAAGAGAACACACACTATGTCAAGTAGTCCTTCAAAATAAAATCGCTAGGTTTCTATAATGTTCGTTCTGAAAGCTGTAATTACTACCCATTTATTTGTAGTTTCTTTCCATTGAATACAGGACTTTTGACTAAATTTAATTTAATTAACATTTTAGTTTATCAAATCTCTTCATTCTATGAGAATATATAGAGCATTAAATTTTTTGATTCATTTGGATTTGGATTGTAAACACTAGATGTCAGAAAGATATCACCAAAAGCTTGTTACCCTTTGGGCTCTATCAGTCACTGTTTCCCCTCTAACTACAACATCACCCTATCTTACATCAGTTCCATGCCATTTAGTGTTCTCATAGATGTACTTGATGTCATTAATATGCAAGTAATTAAGTTTTCTACAGAAAAATTACTAATTTAGCTCACATTTTACATATTACATTATTGCCTATACTTGACATTGCTGCTGGGATACCGGGCTACCACATTGACATTATAATATTTATAACAGCTGCTTAGTTGTCCACTTATGGTACTAATGACAAATTGCTGGTAGATGCAGTGTCTAACAAAGTTTTTATATTAACTGATGACCCCTAATGCAACTGTTGACAGCTCTACAGTTGAGCTGTTTGAGCTAACATTAGCTTCATTCTGACAGAACAAGCTCCAGATTCATTGCTCTCAAGGTGAGGAGCAAGCTTCTCTATGGACACTTCAAATAGTGTCACGACACTTAATCTGGGCTGTGTTGGCTTAACAGAGTAAATTTCCTACATGTAACACTCACTTTGGCTAAAATAATATCACTTGGGACCATCTCTATTTCACCCCGTAACTTTAGTGTCCTGTTTACTTAAACCCTTATAAATGTTTAACATTTAAAACCTGATTTGTCACATGGTTTTTGGTATTATCTCAAAGTACAAGGACACTGTATTTTAGATGACTGCCTTTACTTCTACTTGAATACTTTTATTATAAAGGTATTATAAAGTAAGAGCATTTTTACAGTACAGTTTTTGGGTACTCTACCCACCTTTGATGCCTTTACCCTCCACTCCATAAACTGGCCAAAACAGAACACATTAGCACATTTCAACTGGACACAGACAAAAGCTCAGCATGTTGTTTGCTCGTGTGACACCAAATACCATTTATTAGGGCTTTACAAAGACTACAAAATCCTCCAGATGAGTTAAATCACTGTCTCTGTCTATTTACATGATATGTTACATACAAATGTACAAAATATAAAACATTTAAGGACAAATGTTTCACCCAAAAAGAAGAACACTTTCTCTCAAACCAGAGTAAATGCTATGGTTTTCAACTGAGATATAACTGCAAAGTGTTAAGTGGGAAAAATGACCAGTTGATTATCAACACTATGGTGTACGCTGTTAACGGTGTCAAAGTTCTGCTAGCTCGGGAACTAATGGCCTACAACAGGAGTGTAGAGTAGCTGAGAGGGTTGAATTGTGGGAGATCTAATCTCAGGTTTGATACATGGGTGTAAGTCTAGGTACGGAGTGACCTGTTACCATGGTAACTATCTCCTTACCATGCAACTACACACCCTTGCAGACACAAGGCTGGCCAAGTTGGCCAGACACATGTCCGAAGCATCAGAGGCTTGGCTGCAGAGACACGTGTGAAGCTGAACACAGGTAGGATTGTAGGGGATAGGATTGTCCTGAGGTTGTGACAATATGACTTCTTGGTCTATGATGGACTTTGACTGACCATTAGCACCTGTTGGTTGTTGGTAAATGTATACAGTACGGTGTCAGGTCAGCTTCGGTGCCTCGGACAGCTGGCAAGCGTAACGTGGCGGTAAGCTTGGGTTAAAATGTCCAGAGAGGAAGTGCTTCTAAGGAACAACAGGCATTCTTAAAGACAGAGAGGATCCAGAGAATATTATGGCAGGATGGGGAAATACCAGAAAAGTGCCTATTTTTTGTTCTCAGTTTGTGATTTTAGTGAGTTAAAAAACAGTTTCTTACTGTACACCGTATGCCTCCTGCATAGGCAAAACATCCAATCACCACAAGACACACACCTGTTTCTGACAGCGTGTTGAGATTTTGCATTTCTTTTTTTTTTCTCTTTGTTTTCAAAGTACAATAATTTACTCAGCGGGTTAAGTATATTGTAACATCAACAGGGCAGAATGCATCTTTGATTCACTGTGCAAGACTTAAGTATTTACAACCCACCCCAACCTCAAAGTGTGCAAAACCAACCCACTCGTTAAACAAAGAGAGGACAATCAAAATTCAAAATGGCTTCCGTCCAATACACGCATACATAACGTTAAAGGTCTGTTCTCAATGCATCCCCTTTAAAAAGCTTCAAAACATGCTCGTCAGGCTAGAAAACCCAAAACAGTTTGGTTGTGCTCCTGTCAGTTCAAGTGAGCCCAGCTCAACTGGGCAAAAAACAACAACTAAAAAATACCCCACCCCTTTTTAAATGTTTTTACAATATTGGTCAGTTTTAAATTCAAATACAGCATCAAGTCTTTTATACTTTAACTGTCAGAAACAAGAAAGGGCGGTTTGGAGGAAGAGGGAGCGACAAAAAAAACAAAAAGAGGCTGTTTTTCCGACTACAAGCAGCTTCTTTGACGTAGCAGGAAGCAGATCATCATCATCCAACATCAACATCTCTTCTTCTCACTATAGCCAATGGGAGCAGAGGATGCTTCCCAGACTTTTGCACATTTAAGGCAGTGAGAAAGCACCAGTATCATTGATCCCTCATTCAGCTTATCCAGCTGATATGGTTAATTTGCATTTGAAAATACTTTGGATTCTTTTTTGGTACCACCCAGATGGGTGCAGATGCTGAACAAGACTATCAAATGAGTACCAGAAAGTTCCAAGCAGTACACTGTCGGCCTGCATCATTCAATTCAATATTACTGATATTCTGTTGATTCATCAAACAGGTCATAGCTCCGATTCCTATCTGTTGGAGTAAAGGCCCTGACACTGAAAAACTGAAAAGTCAGTCTACTGCTTTCCTGTTACTTTCGGAATTTCCCTGTTGCAGCAAACCCCACCCGCTTCTCCATGCAGGTTAACGCAAGTGTAACACGAATTCACCTATTTACAATTAACTGTTCGCTAAGCTCTGCCCCCTTAGTAACTGTTGCTACACCTGTCAAGCTTTCCATTCTCACACATATGCAATTTACAATGATAACGATAGCATATTTGCCACTCAAAATTCATAGTCATTTTTAATATCAATAGGTCCTTGATTTCAGACAGAGGTTAACAAAAGTAGGCTTCCCATTTCTAGCTGATGGGCATAAGTTTTGTCAGCTGACATGATAGCTGTTGCTGAGAGATTTTATCAGCCCGAGCTAGCTAGCTAATTCAGCTAACGTTAGCTCCATGAGCTGGTTGAAAATGCGTCTCCGGCTGACTTTTTAATGTTTCCTGCTGCCTCATTGTACAACAATAATCTTGTAAATGGGTCTTAAATATGCACTTGTGTGCTACATACATGATTTTGTGCTGGAATATGGAGGCTAAAGCTGCATGTCCCAGGCAAAGTCAGCCTCCTCACCAGTTGATGATTCATGTAGAAGACATGGAAATAAAGAAACAGCACTGTTGTATTGTAGTGTTAGTGTAGCGTAGTTAGTCCTAGTGTTATACGTATGATAAGAAAAAAAAGTAAGATCAGACTGCTATTTAAGTCTAATATAACTGTTTGGCTGCTTAGCTTACATACATCTTCATAGTCTTTTAGGATGAGGGCTGACAATGTGTTTGGCTAACTCTATCTCAGGGTTAATATTGGCGGAGAGTGTAAACTTCCCCAAATTCAATAAAGAGCAGGTTTTGAAAGCAAGTAAGCAAGCAAGCTAGTTACCCGATCGTGCTAACGCTTGTAGCTAACGTTAGATGCTATTTAACCTATTCCTAATACTATTTGCTTGTGTTTTTGGTTTTGGAAAGGCTAACGGAGTCACCCTCCAAACTTCTTTAACATGTGGAGAAATCCAAGCTTGACATAAGTGCTGCGCCGTTTCGGCTGCTAATGATTGGACAATCGCTGTTCACGGGACAAGTTTAGCGAACAGTCAACTGATACAGCTCTGTGATGACCCACAGAAGGCGCTGCCTACTGTTTGCACGCCGCATTGTAAGCTAAAAAAGTGACAACAGGCTGCGGAGTGTGGAAGGCCAAGAATAACTTAATCCAAGTTTACAAGCATGGTCAGCTGTGCATTATGATGTAGTCTGTGTGTGTGTGTGTGTGTGCACATTTGGCAGTAAATCAAAGGGAAACATTGGCACTCCATCTTTTTTCTTCACAGTAGCAATGTGGCTGGATAACACACAGACAATGCGCTTCCGTTATGCTTGTTGTTGGCATGCAGAGCAGCGAGGTGCGACTTGGCTGTGCCTGACACTGAGGAGGCTCAGGGTTAGGAGACCAGCACTGCGAGGCTCAACCAAGCTTGTGTGTGTATGTTATGAAAATGTAATTCTTGTGACCCCACTTGGGCTGTAGAGGCTTTGCAAATGTCTCAAATCAACCACATCTGGTGCCATCATGGAGGTGCAGAATTTTCTTAATGTTCAGAAAAGGCAAAGACATCCAGATAAGGTGATATGGTGGTAAACAATGAGACGGAAAAGTGTCCCTTAGCGCTACACTCTACTCTAAAATAGTAACTTGTGAGGAGCCAGCTCAGTTAAACAGCTGGTTGTTCACTTTGTCAGACATCATTGAAGCACAAAAACAATCTGTGATGAAATCTCATTTGTGTGTAAAGAAAATCTGCTTATAGCCACTGTTTCGTAAGAGCTGAGAGCCTCCATTGTGGCCACCAGAGGGCACTACATCACACTGCAAACACTACATGATTCTCCTCTTACTAGTTGCCTCCCTCGATAAGTGAGGTCAGGATCAGGTGGTATAAATAGTGCCTTGCTCAAGGACACTTTGGCAGGCTGGATTGTTGGTTACACAGGGGCTTGAACCAATTAAAGCCTCTGATTAAAGGACAGTGTCCTCCTGCTGCCTGTGTGTAAGTGCAATTGTATGAGTCTGTGTGTGTGTGTGTGTGTGTGTGTGTGTGTGTGTGTGAAAAGCACCTCTGTAAACAAGGAAAGACATAAACGACAGAACTTGCCCCACCCCCATCCCTCCCCATTGTAAACATCTGAAGATATATCTGGGATTTTAATTAAAAAAAAAACAAAGAAAGAAAAATCCAGTTTTGTCAAGTCAAACTCTTGGCTTTCTTTTTTTTTTTCTGACATGCAGATTGACACCCAAAGTTAAAATAATGTTGTGATCTGTGGCTCATCATGTCTGAGCACAAATGTGATTTACTCCTTGGAAGTCAACCTTAAGAGGAACTACTGTCCCTAAACAGACACGTCCCACCTACACATATATGAAAAGTTGTATTCTAAAATGTTATACATCCACTAAAAAAATACTAGCTGACCTTACTATTTTATGTGTTTAAAATATAACGGATCCAACTTGTATGATTGTTTGTCATTTTGACCACTG
The DNA here is from genome assembly GCA_002120245.1 of Maccullochella peelii. Classification (NCBI taxonomy): domain Eukaryota; kingdom Metazoa; phylum Chordata; class Actinopteri; order Centrarchiformes; family Percichthyidae; genus Maccullochella; species Maccullochella peelii. The sequence continues at coordinate 20,844 of LKNJ01001893.1, forward strand.
AGGACCAAGTTGGCTAACTGCTGTTTAAAACATACAATAATTAGATTTAATATTGCACCGTTGTTATGTAAAAATAGGTGTTTTCTTTCAAATGGCTGGTATACCATTTCGGACAATAAAACTTTTCATATATCATACATCTGTGCACTATAGGGGTGTCTGGTGGTCGACCAAAGGGGTTTCGGTGTCTCCCAGCGCAGTTCTTGGGTCTCATAGCGCCGACTCCAGCGAGGAGTCCAGCTGGTCGTCATGGTGACTGGTGCTGTCACTGTCGCAGCTCTGCGTGCTGGAGTAGTTAGCTGCCTCCTGCAGTCGTAGCAGCATGTTCATCTGAAAACGCAACAAACAAACAAAGAAAGAGATTATGGGTGGAACACAGAAGACATACAGTAAAAAGTGCAAACATCAGGTAATGTGTGCACAGACATGCTTAGCTTGTTAAAGGTGTCATTACATGTGTAGCCCGCCTACAATTTTATCTTTTAGGAGTAGTTTATTTTAGTTTTTATTCTAGTTTTTTAAAGTTATTAGTAGTTTTAGTTTTTAGTAGTCTGTATCTATAGTATATCTTCTTTTTATTACTCTGTGAAGCACTTTACATTGCTCTTGTATCACCTCATTCTCTACAAATAAATTTGACCCCAAAATGAGGGTCCAGGTTTAAAAATACTGGAGTTTCCCTTTAAAGACTGGCAGGGGTGCAAATAAAGACCTCTGTTTTATCAGTCTTAATGTTCCCCTCCACTCAAAAATCTGTTTTTCTTCTTGTTCCTTCAGTTGAATGTTTGAGCTTCACTGATGATGAATGATGTGTGTGCAGAGTTTGACACTAGAAGGATGTTTCCACATTCATCTGCTGAAAGTGGAAAGTTTCTATGAGCTCATTGGAAAATCCCATTTTCAGGGGCGGGCCTACAGGCATGATTTGTGACATCACAAATAGTTTGGAAGCCAATCCTGGTCCAATATTCAACTTGTCAAAGTGTGATGTGGAAACTTGAAGCCTCCATACACTGAGAATGGACTTTACAGTGAAGCAGGAAACAGCTGTCGTCCAGCAGTTCAACTTATATTTATAGATTCTGGATTTTTAATGAAGGAGGAGTTGATGTCATTTCAGAGATTTTAACAAGACATTTGAACTTTTTGTGTGAAAAGAACAAATTATTATTCAAAGTAGAGCAATTTATATAAACATGTAAAAACATGTCTGGAGGGGATCTTTAAGTATCAGCCATCCATTTTTAATAGCATTTAGGCAGTCATGTAAAATAGACAATTTTGGCATGTTTTGCAACACAGTTACATCACAATGTTTGTACTCTTTGCTGTAATTTCTCTTTAAGGGGGAATAACTTATGCTCAGCTTTCCAAGTGTAAAGTCATTTTTTATTGTTACGCCCATATCCTCTTGTGTCTTGTTGTTTCTTGTAGCTCACCCTCTGACCTTCCCTCCTGTTTGTGTCAGTGAAAAAATACCTAGTGAGTAGACCAACCACCATACTTACAAAACACCTATTAAAATCCAAAGTCTAATGACTTGCAAACTTTGCCTTTGTACTTTACATGTGGCAAAAAGCGCTTTGCAGTATATCACCACAATAAAACTGCAGAACTTCTCATCCCTGCAACGGAGCTAATGGTCTAAATAATACAAGTTGCTGCTGGTGCATTGCTTCAAGAGTTCCTGAAACGAGCCTTGGCACACCTGTGCGCAAACTAGTCTCGCCTGGACGGACACACACACGCACACACACACTTGCTAAATCAAGCCAGTTGTTTTTGGATGACTACCCTTTAATTCCTCTTGGGCTGCAATAAGCCACTAAATGGAAATGAATCCTCTCTCTCCCTTAATAGTTCATCCTCCTGTGTGTGTGTGTGTGTGTGTGTGTGTGTGTTTGTGCTAAAGTTGTGTTCAGGAGCCTATACCACCTAGCTACGTCTCTATTTTTTTTTTAAGGTTGCTGTGATCCCAGGTTTCTATGGAAACGAGCATCTTTGAATTGAATAATTTTATGAATCTGTACCATATATATAGCTTTATTGAATTAAATAATTTGGTTTGGGTGACAGCTCCCATGTGATGGACAGGTATTTATCTCCACTACTGTTTCATTTCTTACATTGGTCCTGTAAGATTATCATCACTAGAATTGTTTTGTGTGGGTCTTCCTCACCAGTGGGTCTCCCTCGGTGTCACTCTGAGACACCTGCTTGGACGAGGCTCCCTCCTTGGATGAGCTATAGCCTTCGTAGCCCACGTCTTCCGGCCTCAGTTGGAGCAGTGACTGGCCATCCTGCTGCAGTGAGGCGGCGTTCCATGGATACGTGTCGTTCACCCACTTGGACGGATCCTCCCATGCTGCTCTTTTGCCGTATAGCTGTGTCAAAGAGGGAGGGGGGTATGAATGATGTGAGTAAAGAAAAAGTAGATTTGCTTTTTGGTGACACAGGGAGAAAGAGGATTTCTTTCCTGCTTGTCAGGGATTGTTGTTGGCAGTTTTCTCAATCCGGTCCTGATATTCTTATAAAGGTGCAATCACAATGACCAGTACTAAGTGGTAGGTTATGTGTGCAGGGATTAACAGAGGAGTCCAAGCTCACCTGCTATTTTCATTCACATATGTGCATCTTGTGATGTGCCAAAGAGTTGTATGAAACGAAGAGAGTGTGGTGATTGTCATTAACTTCTCGGTTTTATTACTCATCTATCATTCAAACAGCTGTGCCAGTCACAGTGCTGCATGAAGAAACTTAGGTAAAGCTCTTAAAGTATCAAAAGTAAAAGTACCCAGTATGTAGAATACTTATAGTCCTTTTTATTTCAAAAGAATTGTTGTGGCTAGTGGAAATTCATAGCGGCTGGTAACTTTCAAATCTTGTAGCCACTTAGGCTGGTGATCCAGGGAGGTATTTTCAAGTGTTTCCAGGGCGTACCTGAAGACCTTCCCTGACAGCCTCCAGCAGGTAGGGCACCAGGGAGTAGTTCCACAGGTCTGTGAACCAAACCCGAGAGCCTTCCACATCCATGGGACAGGACAGGAAGAGACGGGGGCCTGTCGGGACAAAAGAGCCCAGATGATGAGTGAAAGACCAAACACACGGAGCACTCTCAAAACACGCAAACATCTAACAAGGTCACCAAACTCACTTATACTTTTAATTCAAGCAATATTCAATGATCAAAGACTCAATATTAGTGTGTTCAGTGGAGAAACACAGGCTAATATTAGACACCATGAAGGCTTGGGTATCGGTCTAACAGAACAGACACAAGAGACAGAGAGAGAGAGAGAGAGAGAGTGTGTGTGTGTGTGTGTGTGTGTGTGTGTGTGTGTGTGTGTGTGTGTGTGTGTGTGTGTGTGTGAGACTGACCAATGGTGACATCGGAGGAGCTGTGCGCCTCCAGGAAGCTGTTGAGATGCTGCCAGGTCTTGGGGATCCAGTCGATGATCTTGATCAGGTCATTGCTGCGCGTGTTCTTATGGATCTCTGTCTCTATCAGCTTCCGCCGCAGGAAACGGCCCAGGAAACCTTTGACCGGCTCAGTGTGGTTGGTGCACAGCACCCACCTATGACAGGACAGACAGGCGCAGGGGAGCTCATAAATCAGCTCAATGTTAAACCAGATGTCTCATCAAAGCGGCTCATATTAGAGATGATGGGACTTCAGACATTTTTACCATCAGAATAAAGAGTTTGGGGATTATTTCACTTTAATATAATAGATTCATATTAAATTAATGTCTGGCCCATAATAAGATTTCCCTAATGACTTTATATTGGCCAAATCATCAGCCAAGCAGAAATGATCCTCACTCAGAACATGCATTATTGTCAGTTCATTTTCATTTAACGAGGCTAATTATCCAAGAGACGTAATCACAGCTCTCCCTGCGGAAGAATGCCTTTAGATTGCAATCAGTGAGAAATAACATATTGACAGAGAACTGAACTCAAACACATTATCTGACAGGTGAGATGATGCAAAGCAAATAAAACTACAAGTCCCTTCTCTGTGGAATACCATTTGTACACATTGCAAACAATATAATTATTTTAAACTTGTAGAAATCACCAACACCACACTTTTTTGGGAGACTGTACCAGAGCTCAAACTGTGACATTTCAGCAAGGTTGTGGTTAAAGTGTGTGCCACGGACCTGAAGTTGTGGTGTAGCTCAAGGTTAGGAGAGGAGGAAACTCCCTGGTTCATGGTCCCAATAACATAAGGGCTGGAAGGAGGCAAAGACAACAATACATGTAATTATTCACAGTCACAACCAAGCTGCTTCACTAAACAACTGCTGTTAGGCCAGTAATAATGGCCACCAGGGGGCTTCTCTGAGACAACTATGGAAACCTTTTCAGGGATTCTGTGCACCCTTAAGTAAGTCCCTCAGCTAAGGAGAAATTAAGCCATAAGTGTAATACTTAAGGAGAATACTTAAGGTGGATTTTCAAACAAAATGTGTTATTTTGACATTAGATTTTTTAATACAATGCAATCCTGACTCACCATTTGTGGTACTTGCAGTTGAGGAAGCCATTGAATATGTCACTGAGGGAGCCAATATGGTGGAGGTTGTCCAGGATGACCACAGTGGGGAGCTCTGTGTCTGTCTCCTCAGAGTTACACTGTTCTGCCAGGTTGGACAGGTACTGACGCAGGTCCTGTGGACGAAAGCGTCAACGGGTTTTCATTTGGATGTTATATTTGTGAATGCAAAGAGCTTAAAGTGTAGGTTTGATAAATAATAGTTTACAGGGAGCAGTATGATCTGAGTCCCTGCTACCTTTTTGTTTGTGTTAATTAAATGCAAGCTAAAAACAAATGAAAGAAGGGATTAAAATCCCAGGCCTCAAAATGATATTTCATTTTATGAGTTTATTAACAGCCAACCTTTGACATTTACTGCTTACAAATCTGTATGATAACTCCTGTTCAGGCTTTTCTGCTACAAATTGGGTAAAATTACAACGTCTTTGACTGCTCTTAACATCAAAAACAGCTACTGGTGATGCATGTCACATTCTGGAGCCCATTATTTAAATGCTAGTAGTATATTTTATTACATCAGAGGAAAATGTGAGGTTGTAGAGTCAGTCAGAATAAAAGCGGAAAGGCTGTTTTTTTCGAGAGCTGCAATTTTGGACCAGCACTCAGTCATCATACAGGGAGAAATCCAGGGTAGAAGAGGCAGAGAGACCAATTTATACACACTCAGTTGCAGAATGTAGACCACTATGTAACACAACCAGGCTCATATCTTTGAAGATCTGTTAATATTTGCATGCGATATACAAAACCATGTTTGGAAGGTGTAATGAATAATTGGTTTTCCCATCACTTTTTACAAAAAAAAATTGACATCTCCTTCTACGCGCACACATCATAAGAATCTCCTCTGGGTTGTTGAAGGGAATTTTGAGAGATTTAGGGAGTCACTAAATTGAAGTACTGCTAGATGAGGAAGACTGAGTGAGAATGAACACACCAAAAGGGTTCATTTGTAGCCACAATGCACTGAAAAAACTTAAACTTCCATGTTTGAATCCGTCTCCCTACCTTGCTGGAATTCTGGTCCACGTTGAAGCTGGCCAGGTTGTGCTCGGTCACCTCCTGCCCGATCTGGCAGATGATGTACTTGGCCAGCTTGGCGGCCAGGAAGGACTTGCCGGTGCCGCTGGGTCCTGAGAGGATGATGCGACGATGCTCCATCAGCAGGTTGAGGTACCGCTGGATGATGGGCTTCGGAATCAGCGCGTCAAACACCAGGCTGTCTATACTGTTCTCCTTCACACCTAGGAAGAGGAAGCAAGGGAGGAGGGAAGGAATAGGATGGATAGAAGGAAGAATTCAAATGAATGTAGTTTCAATACAGTTTCCTTTAGAATCCAAACCTGGTTTCTACATCAGCTGTAGTCCTGAAATAGAAACTTTGTTTCTTTGCTGCCATACCTTTGAGGTTGACCTTGATGACGTTGTTGTCGCCCACCAGGTAGCCGCAGGGCAGCAGCTCAGGCACTTCGGAGGTGTGGGAGCGAACCACCTCACCCATCCTGTAGCAGACAATGCTGTCTGAGTTGAGACCCAGGCTGGTTAGAGGGTCCACCCGAAACACATACTCCTGCAGGGAGGGAGGGGTTAGAGGACAGTGGGAAAGAAAAACCTGCACTATTGATCATGCTTTAACATAGGCTGTGATGGTGCAAATAAAAAAAAGTTTTATAATCTTTTTTATAATGTATTAGTTCCTATAATTTCATATACCCGATGAAAGCCGAGCAGAACAAAACACTGTAAATAAATGAATATACTAGCAGTAACAGAGACGGTGTGCAGGAGTTTATTCATTATTATTCATGGTTTCCTCTGATGCACCTGTCACGCATTCAGGAGTGCAGAGAGTTTTTCTATTTTTTTGTAGGTATATAATTCTCATAAGTTTCAGAAGATTCGGCTAATTTCAAAGACGAAAAAGTATTCATCCATGGGTAGGATGTTGCATACCATGTCCAATTGCAGTGCAGAATTTTAAATTCTTATGTAGGCAATCAAATTCTACATTATTTGCAAAAGTATCCAGCTGATTAACAACACCATTTTGTGTGCTTGATGCCTGTACGATTCAACTGACTAAAATATTTGGATAAACATTTCTCATGACAGACATTTTGACTTGACACTGGCATGACTGATTGATAAACCTAAATGGAACGGAACCATCATTAATGTTATCAGTTACACCTGCTTTTCCTGCTATGACAAGTCAAAGGCTGCGGTGAATAATAAAATGAATAGTCATATGTCTTTTCCTAAACACTTTTACTTGACCTCAGTGGAAAACGTCATGAGATCAAGGAAAGATGTGAAGGAGAGTTCAAGGAATTGTGGGACAGCATTTTCTCCTTTCCTTTGGTAAAGGATGGTTCAGTGTAGCCTATGCTAAAGGACATAAGAAAGGAAACAATGAAGCACCTTTCCTTAGCATTTAGAGAATTAGACCAGCTCTTATCATGGCTGCCACTTAGATACTTCTGGGTCATTTCGTTCACTCAGGAATCTTCCTAAGCAAAAAAATACTATTCGACCGCAGCCCAAGTGTCCGAAGTAAACAAAGAACCCTATTATGTGCCTGAATAAATGCCCTGAACATATGACTTTACCTTGAAGAGGCGTCGGATGACTCCATCCAGGACATCCCACTTGGTTTTCCCACTCACACCTATAGACCCAATCAGGTACTCCTGGCTTTGTGTACCCTGAAGAGTTGTTGAATTCATTAAAACAACAGGAGTCAGAACAAATAAGATTAAAGATGGAAGGAAAAGAGAAATCATGTAAAATCTACATCCACTAACCTTGGTGCTTTTGGGCCCACTGCTGATGGTAACCACTATTCGCACACTCCGGCCCTCTTTGCGCAGATTGCCCTCGTAGCTGTCATCTAGCAGAATATCTGCAAACAAAACTTTCTGTTTAATCCATCAAAACCTTGATTCATAACAAAAACTCTGCCTGCTGGCAAATTAAAGCTGGAAATGGACAAACAGACTCCAAAGTAAAAGATAGCTAATGGGTTTCTTTCATGTGATAATTACTTTTACTTTTAATCGATGTTTTCATACAGAGCGTTTACTAGTGAGTGCATAGAATGATAATGTAAGAATGACTGTGTGTTAAATAGAGTACAATCTGAGGGAGAGAGACAAAGAATTGTTTTGGACGAATGAGTCAAGATGGAAATTCCTTCAATAGGAAGATGTTCATTTGAGGTATTTGAAGAGTTGAACATTTAGTCAGTAAGAGGTTGATAAATTACTTATGATTTTCATCAATCTGACAATGCATGTAAAGAAGTAGAAGAGACTAACATCACCTTGCAGCAGCATGAAACCATATATTTTAACCACTGAGCAGAAATCAGACATTTTTTATTTGTGCTATTGTCCACCAACAGCAACAGAACTGAAGGCAAACTGATTTGAAACAGAGTTGTTCCTCTGGTCATCAGTTAACAAATATCACAATTGGTCATCCTTTTCAAAAGATTGAATATCTGGAGGCTTAGCTTGTTGAGTTTCAGCAAAATTCTCATATTTTATCAGCAGAATTTCTCACTTTTCACCAAAACCAATGAAGTTCTTAGTCTCTGAATTTTGGTCATCTCTATATCCGCTAAGTTATATTTGCTAAGTTAACATGTTTTATTTAAACCTGCAATAACTGATTTTTTTGCCACTTAGGGTCAGCGGAAACCAACTGTAAACATAACACTGACATATTATCACCTTTTAAGTTGATATGACGAACTTGTTAGCAAACAGTTGTCATAATTTTCATTCATTTGGAGTCGTGTTTCTGGCTACCTGGAGAATGTAAGTCCAATATTAACTCTCTTTTAGCTCTATTTGTGGTCTCCAGCAAGTCCTGAGAAAAATATGTGGCTCTGCTAAATGCTCCACTATGTTCTCCAGCTAGCCACTAACTTTATCTGTCTGTCTATGGTTTGGTGCTGGACAGGTAGTGTACGGTGGGCCAAAAACAAGGCTATGAGAGCGGTGAGAGTGAACCAGAGCAGTAAAGTTGCCAGCTGGGAAACCAAAACAATGAGCTGAAAGACGCCAAAATGCTCTTTGGAGCCAAGGGAAACTGCAGTGGCAGGTGATAATTCTCTGTGGGTTTGTCACTACGAGTGACAGCTTTCACATACAAGTAGTCATGTGATCCATTGTTAATATAAAAATATTTGGTCATAGCAGCTTTAAGTATGAGGGACTACTACTAGCAGAGTGCAAAATAACAAACAAAAACTGAAATAGAATACACTCAGATTTGTCTGCAGCAGTGTTTCTACTTTGTGCAAGTTTGACTTATTTGTTTTGTTTCCTGCCACCTTTAACCTTTGACAACAACTCCCACCACGAGTCTCTCTTCATTCTCTTTTTCCCAGACTCCATTTTGGAGAGGGAAAGGGCTACTTTGTATTCGGCTGGCTTCCCGTAGCTGAGGGCTCTGTGTTGAGGCGATAACGGCCCGTTGGCCCACTCGTCTTCCCACGCGTCACTGCTCTCGGCTCATCCCTCCATCAATTAACGAGGGCCCAAGTCCTCGGAGAGGGCTGCGCCTTCTATGTTAATTACAGGACAAGTGAGAGGGACAAAACTCTTTCACTTCTCATGCAGAGCAGGCCTGGAGAGATTTTTCAACACGTTCACGTATGTGTATGTATGTGTGTGTGTGTGTGTGTGTGTGTGTGTAACAGAATCCTGCTGTGTTGTGAGCCCTCGCAGTAGAGAGAGCAGCTATTTCATCATTTCATGCGGCTCCTCCAGATCATTTTACTCCGCAAACAATTCTCTCACATTTATTGAGGCATGTACGGAGAGAACTAATCCAACTTGATGCCACAGAAAAAACCTTCTGCCCTGAGACCATAAAGTGTGTCCTACAGCTTAACTAGACATAAAAACATGGCACTTAGAATGCCATACTTTAAAGGTGCTCCGATCAGGATTTTTGGAGCCGATCATTGATCACGGATCGCTGAAAGCAGTATCGCCGGATACCAATCACTTGGTTTATTTGAAGCCTTCTATTTATTGTGTAACATTATTTATTCATTTAACTATTCTTATCAACATTGTATATTAAGTATTAAAATTAAGAGATGATCGATGATGTATCATGAATTGACAACTGTTTATTTATTGCCTCAACATGTGCAACAGGCAGTACGCCTATTAGTGACCGAAATAGGACGGTGTCTGGGTTCAGTTGAAATTGTCTGGTGTGTTTTGCGTCATCTGATCGGCTCTTCTGATCTGCCTTTATAGTACGAATATCGGCCGATAATGATTGGTGGCTGATCAATTGGAGCACCCTTACCATACTTGGAGGTTTAATTCTTAATAGCTGAATACACCTGCCAACAGTTTTGAAAGGACAAAAAGAGCCAACTTGTCCTTCTAAAACTAAAATATCTTTCTGGGGGTATTCTGTTGAATACTCAGTCCTGATTGGCCAGCGAAAGCATTCTGAGATGTATTATTTTTGGTTTGTCAAGACATAAAGTCGATTTCATTCTCACTTCACAGGAAAACTGCAGGCTGCTAATGCTGGTTCACACAAACTCTTCAGATCAACGTGCTGCAGACACCAGAGCTGACACTGAACTGACCTGACATGATGGTGTCAGTGATGTTGAGATTATTGAGCGACAGCCCCAAGGACTGACGCGAGGAGGACGAGGATGTGCTGGAGGTCTCGGAGGGCGGCCGGGTTGTCTTGACGGGCGTGGCCGTTGGCGTGGCGTTGCCACTGGACTTGAGGCGATCATTCTCCGCTTTCAGCGTTTCAATCTCGTTCTGTTTATTGACAAAAGAATGAAAAATTTGACAAAATTTAACAGAAAGTGCATTCAAAGACTCCGGTAACACTGAGTAATAGACTGCTCAAACAGCAGACGGTCATTTCCCTGCATTCAGTATTATTGCAATTAAAGGGTGTAAGCGGCTTTTTGATCTTCAAGGCTCTCTTTATACTGAAGGGTAAGTCTCAGATAAGGAGCCTTACATGATCCCCAGATCTGAGAGGAGACTATAGGCTTCTACAGACAAGGCAATCCACATCCACAAAGATCCACTGAGACATTTATGGTGATATTCTTTGAACAAGTGCTTCTTTTAAGAAAATGAAATGATGCAGCACCTCTGAATATTATACTTAGAACTGATGGGTGGCGTCTCATTGCAATACATCAATGAGAATTCTATAAATAAATCAAACACGTGTATTTGCAGAGAGAAAACTTCACATTGTATTCTTTTTTGTGAGCAATTAAACACTTTCATTCCACCTTTCTGATGTTTGTTCTCCTTGACAGCTTATTTAAAATTGAGACAATGACAAGTCATTTATTAATTGCCAGCTTTGGAGGTGATACAGCATGCTGGCTCAGCTAGCTGACAAGCCACAATATCCTATTTCTCCTTTTTCCTTGTATTACCCTTCCAAAAAATGTCAGACTTTCAGACTTAAAGGAATAGTTTGACATTTTGGGAAATACGCTTATTAGCTTTCTGGTAGAGACAGTTAGATGAGATGATTGAAACATCTATCAGGTCTGAATGGTAAATTTGTAGCTGGAGCCAGCAATCCATTAGCTTAGCTTAGCATAAAGACTGAAAACAAGGGGAAACAGCTAGCCTGGCTCTGTCCAAAGGCAACAAAATCCACTGAATCACAAATTACACGTTATATCTTCTATGTTTAATTTGTACAAAAAAACTAACTGAAAGTGGGGATATGCGCCAGAATATTTCTTGACCTTTACTGTTATTGACCAAGAAATAGTCCGGCACATAGACCATGTTTATTAGTGAGCTTTAGAGGTGCTGGTAGGTGGATTTTGTTACCTTCTGATAAAGCCTGCCTAGCTGTTCCCCCGTTCCCTGTGTTTACACTAAGCTAAGCTAAGCTAAGCTAACCTAACCGGATGCTGGCTTCAGCTTCATATTTACTGGACATGGATGGTGTGGTATTAATCTTCTGATCTAATTCTTGGCAAGAATGCGAATAAGTGTATTTCCCAAAATGTCAAACTATTCCTTTAATACTATAAGTAAAACTGATTTCCTTCCCTTCATTAACCGTTACATTTTTTGAGTGTGAAACTGAACTGTCTTTGCTGGGTTTAGAGGTGACTGGGAACATTAGTTCCTGAGATGAGTTCCTCTGGTTCCCATAGTTCCTGGAACTTAAGGGTGGAAAGGGGACTACATTAGATTTCCCTAACCACCCGAGGAGAATGAAGGCCTGAAACAATATCATGAACTACAATTTAATAGCTATTAGGGCTATAATAGATAGTAGTATGATGAATGTGTGTTTGCATGTGTGTAAAATCAGCTAGTTTGCCTTCAGCCCTTCTAGTGCCCTGCTGGTGCCCTGCTGGTGCCCTGCTGGTGCCCTGCTGGTGCCCTGTCAGCAATTCACTATCCCACTGAATGCATTGTTAACTGCCTAACTGGGAGCTGTCATGCTCTAGTGCCTTTAGGCAGGAACACACCACTTTAGTCCAAATTAATTGGACAGACAGGGTGAAGTTTTGCCTGTCTGGGCCTTCGCAAGAAAAAAAACTGTAGCACAACCAAAGGTGTTTTCTTTCCTTTTGAGATGCAAGAAGGGTATAAACATGACTGATGGCAAGACAAAGTCCTTCATGTTTGGCAAACAGAATTGAAGTCAATTTGAATTTGATATTTAGATATGAGTTCTTCTCTCCACAATGATCTCCTGACAAATGGGTAATTCTGCATGCTGCTCCAGTTTGACTGGTGTCAAACACAAATAGATGCCCCCAGGTCAGTCAGCACAAGCTTGACCTGCATTTAGCTGGAGAGCGTGATTTCACCTGCATGCGGTTCATGGCCTCTCGGATCTGGTCCAGGTGGTGGGCGGAGCTGAGCGCCTCCAGGCGGATGTCTGTCAACTTGAGCTCCTTCTCCCTCAGCTCATTCTTCAGCTGGAGGACGATTTCAGCCTCGGCTTCGGTGCACTCACACAGCCTGCAACCGGGATTACAAACAGGGAGGAGGAAGGGGGGTCACCTCGAGGGTTATACCAAACACTCGCACAATTTGGAGAGAACAAATACACACTTAAAGGAAACAAGAGAGCTGAAGTTCAGAGGGAAGCTGGAGTCAGTGGTGAAAACCGTACAGGTAGGTACAACATGGAGGTGACTGGGGAAGTGGGACATTTGGGACAGCGAATCCTTTTAACCCCATTTACAATACTCCATCATTTTTTTAGCCGAGCAATCTGACAGGTCAAAGACATGTTCCAGTTGTGGTTCCCACGATGCTTTGCTAGCACAATAGACAACTATAGTGTAGAAGTTGCAGTTATATTGAAGACCTTCTTGGGATATACAGTAGGTGCTGTGGTAGTAGTCCCATCATCACGATTCAGTTATTTTCATAATAAACAGGCAGAGACCTAATACAATAACTAGGATTAGATGCAATGCTATTTCTCTAAGTCAAAATCACAACAAGAATCTGTCACACTCGTGTAGCTCACTGTGTGAAATTCAAAAAATGACAAGTCCACATGCTCTGCCCCTGAGAAAATAATCTTTGCAGTGACATAGAGCCAATTCGGTCTGGTATGAGTAAGAACATTATTACTGCTTATCCTTTTCAGCCTTTATTCAGCCTAATGCTACTTTTTGTACTGGACACTTCAGAGATCCTGGTTCAGTTTGTGAACCAGAGAGATCATCACCCTTCAACATGCCGAGTTGTTCATGGCATTAAGATGCAGAAGAAAGTCACACCAACACACCCCACTGCACACGCACTCCCTGCATGGAGCATGCCACACGGTGCCTATTACCGAGATCTGTGCTTGTAGACCACATGACCATTTTGCTTTTTCTTTGGTGTCCAAATGGGGGAGGACTTGCTATCGCAAACGCACTTGCTACAGCAGGTGGAGAGACGTTAAAGAAGAGGATGAGCAGAGAAGTCGGAAAAGAAGTCAAAGAAAGGTAAGGTGAGGATTAACAGACATTTGTGAAAACAAAGCAAAAAAATAAGGGAAAAGAATTTAGACTTAGAGACTTAGAGAAGAAAAAGGAACAACAGCTAACTGTGTTTTTTCAGTAATGTAGTGATATATGCAAGTATGTACAAAGGGGGAGAAATACCTGTGTATATATGTATGTGTGTAAGAGATGCATGTGTAAAATCTCACTCTGTGGTGGAGGGCGAAGAATGCAGCGTGGCGAGGCTGCCTTGTCTGTTGTCGTGCTGCAGTTTGGGCGAGGACGGCAGCGAGTCGGTCATCTCCTCCATCTCGTCGTGGGCTGACTGGGATTTGGTTTTCTTCTTGCTGAACGCCTGCTTGAAGGAGCTGCGTAACTGCAAGACAGATAACACAAATACACAGGAGCAAAGACGTCAATATCGCCACCCACCAACCTTACACAAGGTCAGTTCCTATAAGAGATAAGTTCTGGTGACATCACATCCTGCCAGATCAGGAAGTCACTCCGTGCTGTTTCCAAGCAACAGTCACAGTCTGGTTTAGGTAAAGAGGGAGGCAAAAAGCAAGGCCGTAAGTAGAGATGGAAATGAGGGGGGGGGGGCAGGCTTTTTAATGACCCTAAAACTGATGAACAGGCAATCAAAATGAACAAGGGAGGAGGAAAAGGAGGAGGGAGGAACAAGGGGGCAGGGCAGGGGAGGGTTGCCGTATCCATGCGCACGTTTCCAGGTGGAAAGAAGAGGTTGCTCTGAGAGGGGAAGAAGGAGGAACCAATGAGGGAGCGAAGGAAGGGAGGATGGGGAATAACACACAGCACACACATGGAAGACACACTGGGAGCCACTGACCTGAGCTGGGATGGAATCAGCCACCTGAAGATGCAAAACACACCCAACGTTAAGCCACACAAACACACACTCCCGCTCACTTCATCCATCTACCAAAGACCCTCTGCTTGATTAAAGTGAAATGCTGCTAATGTGTCTGATTTGCTGAGCACTTTTACCAAGCAAATACAGTTATTGCTGTTGCAAGGATGAGGATAATGAAGACTGTTACTATTATGATTCTGTTGGGATATTCACAGCCAAAATTATCTCTACATTTGAAAGAAAACATGGGTGTCCACCACTTAAAAAATGATTGCTTTCCTAAAATGCTTACTGGCTAGACAAGGAAACACATTATGAGTTGTTAAACTTATGAGACATCTTAAAGCTGCACTAATCAATTGTAAATGGTAGTGGTTCTGAATGGCGGGGAAAAACTTTACTTGAGAATAGAGCAACAACGCTTTGTCGATTAGTCGTTCAAAAGAAAATGATTTGCCAACTATTTTGATAATCGATTAATCGTTTCAGTCATTTTTAAAGCAAAAATGTCAAACATTTGCTGGTTCCAGCTTCTAAATGTGAGGATCTGCTGCTTTTCTTTGTCATTTATGATATTAAATGAAGAGTCTTTGGGTTCTGGGTTGTTGGTTGCACAAAGTAAAGCAATGTGAAGACGTCGATTTGGGCTCTGGGAAATTGTGACAAGCATTTTTCTAAATTTTTTGACATTTTATAGACTAAACAATTAATTGTGAAAATAATAAACAGATTAATCGATAATGAAAAGAATCTGTAATCGCAGCCCTACTTGAGAAAGTATGGGCTTTCAGTGTCAATCCTTTATAAAAGTAGTTTTTCCCTTTTGCTCATGCCATATTCCATAATACTTCCTGACTTTAATGATGCTTTCTGCCATATGTGAACTGTGACTTTAGGGGAGAACTAGCCTGAGTTGTAGCTCTTTGGGCATTTGAGGGCATTTCCGGTTGGTACTTCATATTACAGAATTACAATTTGGGTTGGGGGTTAAGGTTAGAATTAGGATTAATTGAGGCAAAGTTATGATTAGGTTCCCATGCTAGGAAAACAAATGTTTTTATATGGTAGTTTAGTGCATTTTGTTGCACTGACCTGAAATATAAGTATATAACCAAACAAGCATAGATGCTAATAGCATCATGTTAAAATCAACAGGACCCTAATCATGATAAACAGAACACACAATCACAATACTTTCATTCAATATAAGTTAAAGTAAATGATTTTAAACATTTTACAACAACATCCAGTGCATTCTGGGAAATGCTTCAGCTCCCCTGCCATCCTGAGCAGGACAAGCAGCTATAGAAAAATGCTGCTAAATTTGTCACTTCCTGTCACAACACGAGAGACCAGTAGGACAAAGACAGATAGACATTTATGAATACACACTCTACTTACTGCCACTATCTCCTTTTTGTTTTGTTATTATAGACTAATGGTTGTCTTGTATTATATATATATATATA
>LKNJ01001893.1:36811-113415 GCA_002120245.1 Maccullochella peelii
ATATATATATGTACGTGTATATATATATATATTTCTCTTTCATTTATCTGTTTCATTTAATCAATTTTATTCTATTAACTAATATTGTAGATCACTTTATTCTTGTTAATTTCATTTCTTAACTTTTTTCTTTCATAATTGTAATGTCAAATGTCATGCCAGTAAAGCCTATTGAATTGAATCGAATTGAATGAATGGAACATTAATCATTCTGACAGATTTTCATATACAGTACATGACTATTATGTAATGTTAGTGTTAAAGGTTGAGCCTTCAATGACAATTTTAGTAATCAAAATGTGCAATGTATTGAAGACTGCGTGATGTTTACTCTTGGTTACAGTTATGAGTGTACACTTTCTGAGTCTCTGAGTGGACATTTTTGCCACCTTCCACAGAGAGCTCAGAGGTCAGATATCAGCTACAGAGAAGCAACCCTGAGTCCGTGTCCCACTTGAGGCTACTTCAGCAGGTCAGATGCTCGCTTGCACAAGGTCTGTGCCTTATTGAAGGACTCTATTCGGTGCCTCTCTGTCAGCATGACCTGCTGCTTTTCTGCTCACTCTTCAGGTTACTTCTCGGTGACCTTAGTTCAACTCTATGCGTGTCTCCACCCATGCATGCACCAAGGCAGAATTAATGCAAATGAATAATTAATTGCTTCTCAAATAAGGGATTGATTTGTATTCATGAGCCCGACTTGAATTTTTTGGGGGTCTCATTTAGCATGGCAGGCTACGGTGTCACTCTCAGTGGTGAACTTTTGGGCTGTTAGCATGCATTTCATTTCAAGGGCAGGCGTTTTGCATTGCAGCAGAGAAGCTGAAAACTGGCTCTGGATCTGCACTCTTTGGCTGAGACGGAACTTCTAATATGTCATCTGTCTGACTCAGGGGGCTGCAGCAAATAACAGCTCTCCAGCCAGGGACACTGAGCTGCTGTTGTAGAGTGAAGCAAAGAACAGTGAAATCAGAGAGAAGGGCAGAGGGAGAGGAGAGAGCTTTAATGGTTGGGGATGTGCATTTTTAGATAATTTGGCTTTTTTTGCCTTGATTTGTGGGTATTTATGGACATAGTGCTTAGTAGAAAGGGAAATATGAGACGCGTATTGCATAAAGCAAATGTCCGAGGCTCGATTGCAGGTGCAAGTACATCCTGGATACTAGCAAACTGAGCCACTGAAGAAACCCAGTTTCTGTTTTCCCAAAAAGAGACAGAAGTTAAAATGAACATTGTGGAACATTTTGAGGAATTAAGATGTATCCCATGTCTTTTTAGACCTTCAAACTTAACCAAGTCCCGTCACTAAGGGATTAAAAGCCCTCAAAAGCACTTTGACAGTAGATGTTGAGGGAAGTGAACGTGTTTCTCTTCTACCCAGACTTTCCCACTTGCCACAGAGATTCAACCAGCACTTCTCTAACGTTGACGTTATGTATGACATTAGTGGCCACTTCGCTTCTCTCCAACCTCATTTGCCATGCTGTTGTATGTGAAATTCGAAGTGCGTCTCAAGCAATAATTGCTAAAGAATAATTGTTAAAGAGTAAGATCCTTTTTGTTTAACCAGAAACAGAAAGTCTTGCTCAAGGAAAAGTCTTGCTCTGAAATCTCACGAGATGTTGAGTTGTTGCAGGAAGACGACAGTGGAAACATGAGTCAGAGTTGGAGAGAAGAGTTTAACAAAAAGGTCTGTCTCTGTAGGGATCCTTTCCATAATGTTGTCTGACACTTCGAATAACAATCTGAGCCTGTCAGTGGCAAAAACAAGCACTTTTAGTAGACAGACTTTTCACAGGCCTGCAATTGCCAGCAAGGATTATGTTGCAGCCATTGCAGCCTGTTTGCTGATTCTGGCGGAGGCGATCGACTGGACCAATTCCGAACTTTTGGTAAGTATCAGTCATTTCGACCCCAAAATTTGTAAAAATATGGCCCAGGTTTAAAAATACCGGAGTTTCCCTTTAAGCAAGAGGTGAATGCGATTTTAGGATCAAGCAGATGACCTATGGGAATCTGAACATGCTCTGCCTCCAACCTCAAGTGTCCAAACACAAAAAACACTTTTGGATCGTGAAGGTAAGTGACCAACCAGTTATTCACAGGCTGACTCACTTTCACACCAGTTTCACAGGGGATGAAAGAAGGAAGAAGAATGTAAATACAAATCATAGCAATAAAAAAATATTTTGTCATTTGGGGTAAAAAATATTATACTACTTTTGATTTGGAGTTTTGATAGCAACCAAACCCAGTCCTCCTGAGCTCATGGTTAAGTCAGGCTATATGCAGGTATATTCAGAACATTCAACATTCAAGGTTTGAGATGAATAGTTGCATAACTTGTAGGGTACACTGACATCCAATTCAAACCCAAGCAGCAGAGTGAAATTGTTGATGAGTTATTTACAGAATTGTTTTATGTGTGGGAGGGACCTGCTGTTTGCCTTTTATATTTTCTGGCATTTCGTACAGAAGAGCTGTTGAGCAGTTCATATCTGAGATTTACTTGTTTTTTACTATGTTTTTTATTAGTTTCTCCACCTACCCAGCTCTTCTTCTTCTTCTTTTTGTCTTCAGCGTCCTTGCCCAGACTGCCCATGCTGGAGTGACTGGCTGCACTGTTGATACTGGACATACTTTCCGACGAGTGCTGCCGTCTAATTCGCAGGTCTGGAAATGACAGACAAAATCGTCCTTAGTGCACTGAAAAGATGAGACACACCTACAATGCTGATCCATGTAAATTATATTATTTTCTCTTTAAAGTTATAATCCTTAACATTACAGTCCTGGTTGATTTGGCGACACCCATGGTTACTGGCAGTATCAGATATGATATGAAGTTTAATTCTGCAGCAAACACTCGTTGAGTATCTACTTTGTCAGAAATACAGCGCGTTTACAGTGCAGCCAAACAAATTTTAATAAAGAAGTCACCCAAAAAGAATTGCAACCGTGATCTGATTTCATGTTGCACATTGCGTAAATAGTTTTCCTCACACATTTGTGCTGAATGATTGCTGTTAGTGTTAACCATGGATGTATTATAAGAACTAGATACCAGACCCAAAGATGGCGCCTATTCAGTCGAATAAGAATTGCTCGCCTGGCACATTCGCCAAAAAAAAGTTTCTAGCTTCCAGGTTTACTTCCGGGGGTATGCGGCCCACTGAATATGCGCAGTAATGTTTCTCCCACTGGCCTCGCCCGCGAGTTCCCACTCGGCCCATAGACTTTACATTGCGATGACATCACAGATTTTTAACTCTCTTTTCTCGGCTCAAGGAAAGTTTCACAAATATAAAACCTCCATGGATCAAAAAATCATAATAGAAAGAGTCATAATTGACCTTGTTTGCAGTTTGAGGTGCAATACCACGAGTGGCCACTGGGCAACATCGGAAGCAAGGCTGAGTGGCAGCGCCGTATCCAGGTCTTATTATACAACCATGGTGCTAACCTCTTTGACAAATGTATTGCATTTTCTGTGACTACTTCAGAATAAAAGCCAGCCCATGTTTTGCCAGTTAAACACTTTCAATGTCAACTAGCAGCAGTAGGAAATGTTGGGTTGCATTAGCAGTAACCTAATACAGCTCTGACACAGCTGTAGGAGAGTGAACAGAAACAGAGAGGCTGAAATCAATGCGATAAAATTACGCTGGATTACATGCATGCATTCTTTCCTGTGAAACCCTTGAGCCTGTGAAGGCAATTTGTAGCCAGTGTGGGAATGTCAGACTCTGTCACTAACAATGAAAACTACTATATAGGGAGATATTTACTGAACGTAAATACATTGAATGGCTTCTGCTGAAAAAATGTGGACCATAAACAGTATGAAAAAGTGTTCAGGTATGTTGGGCTCGGGTTGAAAAGACAGCTATGAGGAGGTTGGATACTTGAAAAGGTCATTTCACAAAATTGATTACACGTCTGATTCAGGCCATTTCTCTGACTATTCAAGGCTTTCCATAGCTGACCTATGCAGCATAAACACTTCAAGTATTAGGGGTTCAATTCCCCCTGGGGCTATCAGGCTAAAAAATGCATCCACTCATGGAAAAGTACGGCATTTAAGGCCTCAAAAGATCAGATGATTTGAGAGAAGTTTGGTCCAACATCCCCTGCAGGTTTCTTCATTACCTTTGTGTAGGTGGTCAGGGCCGTTGAGCGCCACCTGGATGGCTGTCTGGGCGTCTGTGTTCTGGGTCTTCAGCATGTCTATCGTCTCCCTCAACTCAACCAACTCAGACTCCTGGAGTAAGAGAGACAGTTTTTAAACAAAGGATGACGCACCAAAAACTGTTCTTCTTTTGGCCAAATGTGTGGAGTCAACACATGAGCTTCGTCACTGGAAACTAATTCTTAAATCTGGCGTTGGCATGGCTTCCAGTGGAAGGGAAGGAGAGGCAAAAGTGAAGGGAGGGTATTTTGAAGGAGATAGGAGTCTCCCAGTGGATTTGCCCTAAACCCAGCACCACCTGCTTAGAATAAAAAACCTCTACTCAGTTGAACCAACACGATCAGATAGAGGTAGTCTCCTATTCTGCATTGCCCGAAAACCCACTGAGGGCTGCAGATAGGGTTTCCACTTTAATTAAAAGTTGGGACAGCCTTGTTTAACAAAGACATCCCACCAGATCCCAGTCTGCTTTAATTTATAGAGGATTAAAAACCTGCCAGGGCTTGTCAGCACTGTGTATGTGTGTGTGTGTGTGTGTGTGTGTGTGTGTGTGTGTGTGAGTGTGTGAACAGAGGGAAGTATTCATAATTTGTGGTAGGGATATATCTTTGAACATATTGCTGCTGCTGTGTGTGATCAGTGCTTCAGTGTCATTCAAGCTCTCCTGAAACCTCCTGTCGGTAAAAAAGTCAACTTGTAAAACAAAATGGAGAAAAATAGACCTTGGAGTAGATAAATGCAGGAGGATTTTTGGAGAACACACTGGTTTTAAATTGGCTTTGGGGCCTTAGGTTCATGGAATATGCCAAACCCTTGCATGCTCGTGCAAAACTGGACACTTTTACCTGACTGTAAAGCAAAAAAAATAGTACTTTAAGCAAGTCAAACATCTTTGGTTAAGGTTAGAAGTAAAGTTAGAGAAATATTCAACAACTGAAACTTTAATATGAAAAACCTTCGGTGAAAACTTCAGTAGAAAACCCTTCACATGAGTCAGAAACTGAACCTTAAAGATAAAAATATCCATTAATCCACAACCGCCGTCCTCCACGTTGTTACTTTCCACTGCACTATTCACCATCAATGTCAAACCGCTGCCTGTTTCGAATCATTTCTCCTCCCTGTAATCCCTTCGCCTTGGAGTTCACGTGCAGTATATTTCAAATTCAGGACTAAGCTCTTGTACCTTTTGTTCCGCGGTCATGGTGAGGCTCTGCAGGCGGCAGGTCATGTTACTCAGGCTCTTCTCAAAGGCCGCCACCAGGTGAGCCTGCAGACACACAGAGAGGGAGACACAAATACAGTCTTCAGCTTCAGTCACTGTAACATTTGTTTTTCCCTTAGGCAATCTATAAAAAGATAGAATATTAAAATGGTACAACATGCACATGTAAAATACACATTTATTCTCTTTAGAATATGAATCAAAAACCTTAATATCTCAAAACTAACCCCGAGATGAATTTGGACGCCTATTCACAGTTAAATAAGCTGTCAAAATGTACAGTACAATAAACACACATTATCACTTGCCTGTGTATAAATCAATATTCATCACATTCAAGTTCTCCCTTGAAGAAAAGCCCATACAGAGAATTAATAAGTTGGTCTGCTGGTTGATGACGATAGCTTTGAAGTGAATTTCAGCTTGAGCCGAAGACCACTGAGGACAGAACGAGACTTGGTGTGGAAAGTTTGTTCTGTTTTCTGAAGGCTCTTACTGAGCCCTCCTGAAGAGGTTCCCTGTACCCTTTAAAGAACTGCTGCTGGGATAGCTAGCTTTAAAAAAAAAAGTAGCCCTTCACTTTAAGTCACTCTCAGATTTCAAGGGCAAGTTCACATCAAGCATGTTCAGAATGGTTTCTTTGAAGAGGGAATTTGTTAGCGTTGAGCGTTTTTTATTACTTCACTGTTGCATCTTATTGCTGTTAATTAACCATCATGCATTTGAGCATGCTCCAAAAATGTCTTGCTGGACTTATACCACCAAGAAAACACTCAGCCCTGAGAGAAAGATGTAGATATCACAGAGGCACACAGGTTAAAAAAAATGGCTGCCCTCCCTGACTTCATCTGTCACCTGAAGATGCAGAGGCGACACGCCGAAGGGTGGCAAATGTTCCGCGACGTCACACCATCTGCTCTGCTGAACCTGGTTTGTGTACATGTGTCTGCATGTGTATCTGGTTTGATTTGTGCATGTGTTTTTGGAATATATGTTTATGTCTAAATGTCTGGTGAAGCCTTATGTTCATGGTTGTGTGTCCTTGTGCAAATCTGACTCTGTAAAAATCTGCATATGTGTGTGTGTGTAGGTGTGTACTGCCAGCTCCCATCCTTAGCTAGAGACCCCAAGACACCTGTCAGGCCTGGTGTGTCACAGAGAGGTAGGCAGCATGCCCAGACAGATCAGAAAATCTCTACTGAACACAAATACACACACATTTGTATTATTATACTTTTGAGGACTTTCATTTACTGAATTTAACATTTGTTCCCAAATGTGCAATCTAGTCCCAAAACAGCTCTGTCGAATTGAGAAAATGCCTCATCTTTGTATCCTTCTGAGGACCTCATAAATCTAGAAATAAACACACACACACGTAGCACCCTGTGCTGCCTCTTCCACTCTGTGTTCCTGGCTGAAACAGCAAAGGTCTTGACCTTCAGAAATGCCAACTGTTCCAACTCATCTCTCCAACTCCTAATCTCTTTCCAACTCCCCCTGTGAGCTCCAACTCAACACCCCCCTGCCCACCTGTCCGCCCTGAAGGAGGCGCTTATCAGACTCTAACGCTTCCCATGGCTGGACCATCTGTCCTGCTCCTGGGGCGTGGCACAGGAGGCCACGCTTGGCCCCTGAACCCCCGTTTTTCTGACCATTGTCCTGATCCTGGGGTCTGGGGTAGGTTGACGGTGGGCCAAACCAGTGAACTGGACGAGAAGAAGTCATCGGTGCTGGTGCTACCAGACGCCAACGCTACAGACAAGTAAGACATCGCGTGCGGTTGTGTGTAAGCGGAAGATGGGCGACGCCAAGTCACGACTACAGTGATCTAAGCCAGCTCTTACTGCTGGGCTATATCCTTTAAACACTACAGCAAGAAGTGGAGGAGGAAATGAGGAGGGGAAGGGGATGAAAAGGAAGAATAGAGCCAAAATCAGGGAGGAGGAGAAGAGTAAGAAGAACAGGGAGGGGTGGGGAGGGCTGAGCAGAAAGGCAGAGGTGACAAGGTCAGGGTGACACAGTGAAGGGTGAGTAGAAAGAGGAAGGAGATTGAGAGGGGAGGAGGGGTGCCTGTGTGAACTCTTAAACCCGATTTAATGTCAGTCCAGGCAGGAAAACATATCCCCTTCACAGGCTGAAAAAAAAAAAATACAATAGTGGTACAATACTTCCAGTTAGGCATTTGTTCTTGTTAATCCCCTCAACAGGATGCTGGTTTTACTAATCCTGTTCCGTTTGGATCAAATTAAACCAAAAACAAACACGCAGTTAATCAGAATGACGTCTGTGGAGTGTACTTAATCTGACATGACAGTGCAGCACCAAATGTGTTTTTAATGTGAGAGTCATTTTCTGTGAAAGAATGCCAAGGGTATTGACACACCCGTAATACTTTATTTAAAATCCAAAATCAATTCTAAGAGGTAATAATAATTATGTATGCAGCGGCACAGCAAATGAGAGAGATCGCGATCAGATGACCTCAATCACTGAAAGA
The DNA here is from genome assembly GCA_002120245.1 of Maccullochella peelii. NCBI lineage: Eukaryota > Metazoa > Chordata > Actinopteri > Centrarchiformes > Percichthyidae > Maccullochella > Maccullochella peelii. The sequence continues at coordinate 44,726 of LKNJ01001893.1, forward strand.
TTCCCTCTATGGCTGTGATGAAAATACAGGAGATGAAAACGCATTCAGCCATTGGAAGTTAAGCAAATCTTTTCCCCACAAAATACCCTCCCTCTCTAACCTGAAAATATACATTTTGACATTATCATGAGTTCCGTTTTGGGTGATTTTAAACTTTAAGGATTGTGTTCCTCTGTAGGTTGGAAAAAAAATATCGACATTTGGATGCTTGAAGCCCTTTCTAAAACCACAAGATAAGGTCAAATATGCATTAAGTTGAAGTCACAACCAAAATGAAATGACCATTTAGTATGCAAACCATCATACTGTATATATTATGTATTAAATAATAAATGGCGTAGAAATTAGTGTTACACAACATCACATTAAGAAAGCAACGGAGTCAACAAGTACTAGCCAATCAGAGGCAGAGTTCCCTGGACTAGTGGTGGGGGAAAAAAGCATTTCAAAAGAGACTTCTTGTTCTTCTTGTTCTGTCTTCTTCCTGAGATGCTGACAATTTGGAAATATCAGTTTATTTAAAAAGACAGAGCATTTGTAAGTAGTAAGTATTTGTTACGTGCATGCATGTTTAAGTTCACTAGTATTGTTTAGCCAAATATATACCAATGTGTAGGTTAATGTACGAATGCATGTATATTTACATGTATTCAGGAATGTAAATGTTTAAAGCGATGTCACGGTGAGTGTCTAGTTTTGGACCGTGGGTGGACAGCATGTGAGGACATTTTTATAGAGTTACACTCCCCGCTGAGAGGATAATGTGTGAGCTTATAGCACCAGCAACCCACCACGCTGTCATGTAGATACAGTGTGACGCAGCTCCAGTACAGCACAGCTTGTACAAATTCCAAGCCTCTAACATTAGAGTGAGAACTGTAAAGCACATATGGGTTCCTGTTGTGCATGTGTTGGCATATGGCTTGGCACAGTAAGGCGTGAGACTGGTAGTCTCTTCCACTGCTGTTTTGATACTCAGTGACCCTGTTAAGGGCCAGTCAATATCAACAACAGATATGGCGAGACACTATTTTTAGTCTTTTATTCAGATAGTGTCTTTAAATCATTTTTACTACACAAAATACTAGCTACAAGCTTGCCAACATAAGTTATAAAATATAATAATGTCATCAAATTATTAATTATTATTGGCCCCTGCAAAACCTTAATTTTTGTTCTCACCCAGAACCCAGGACTTGATTAGCTTGTTGCCATATGCCAATCCTTTTAGCCTTTGAAACCAGCAAGTATCAAATACTGGACATAATGATGCTGCAACAGCTAGCTTTTACTTTGCTATAACCATACTGAACTGTAAATAAACAGTAAGATTTATCTGTATTTACAGTGTTAAAACACTACACATAAAATGTGGGCGCGAACTACCCACAATAGCTGTGAGGTTGCTAAAGGATTTAATGGTGGACTTACGGACTTGACACCAGTGACAGTGACTTGTCTCCTCTTTAATTTAAGGCTCTAAAGTGGCTTCATTGCTGTTGTCCTGGGTTGGTGACGTGTTTTAAAGCCTGTAAATGTACTACACTGTGAAGTACAGCCAAAGCTGAGTGAACACTGTCTCATGTGGGAGTCATACTAGCTACACTACCAATCTCTGTACCACAAATACATACTGTGTATTTATCAGTGTTGGGCAAGTTACTTGTGTATGTATGTAGTCAATTACCCACTGTTATTACATTACTTTACTCAACAGCAAAAGTAATTTGTTACATTACTTGTAAACTACAAGTTACTTTAGTTTTGTTACTCAGCCCAGCTTCGTCAAGAGCTAGCTTAATGTTAGCCCACGATGACTGCAAAAGACAGTTACCAGTGGCTAACATTAGCAAGCTAGCTAAAAAGACACAACATGTAAATGAGACAACTTTGGAATTACCAGCCTCAACCTTTGGTGGAGGTTAACCGCCTCCCCACACATTGTGTCGTTGCGCCAAGCTAACACATACCAGACTAGTCTGTCAACTGAACGCAGAGACCAAACTGATATCAACCCTCCATCAGACAGAACACGCCGACCCCCAAATCGGAGGTCTGGTAAGCTAACTTCTTTCTAACTTGACACCCCCAGATTTTGTTCATTTTCAAACTTGTAGTCTTCAGTCCCAGCCGACGCTGACCAAAAGTTGTTTGACTGTCCCTACATAACTCTCTATAAAGTCCTGTCTTCCTCTTCCATTTGTCAACTTTCCTGCAGTTTAGCCTTCAGTTTCAGCTCTGCACAACTTTGCGATCAAAGCGTCAGACCGAAGCGAAGACCCCGATTGCCTCCACGCTTGATCAGACACTTGGCATTGAGGGTGGAGGGGCTGAGCCGAGTCGCACGCTGGAGTTTGTCAATCTATCTGCATCTCGGCACAAAGACAGCTTTGTCTGGGGTTTGGAGGTCTCTGTATCTCACTCTCTTTCTCACCCACGCATGGCGCTTTTGAGTCTAGATTCACTTATCCTCATCTCCCTGTTCTCTTTCTGCATCCTGTCTATCTCTATTTGATTCTCCCTGCTTGGTTGAGTTTGGGAGAGGCTCCTGTTCTCACTGAAACCCCACCAGCTGAGACAAAAGCAAAGAGACAATCCCTGCTGTACCGTAGACACACAAACACACTTAAGAAGACCTCCCATCTAAGGAAAACCACACAAAAACACACACACCAACAAAATCAAAAAAAGCAAAAGCCTAAGTACACACACGGTGGCTTCAAACAGAGAGAAAAGGAATTAGTGGGCGTTTTAAAGATTTATATTCTCGCCAGAGCTTCGATAGGCAACGCTTTGCATAAAAGCTCTCTGACAGCAGGTTATCATGCAAATGAGCGGGCTGTTTTGATGGCGTCTTTTGAAGTAAACAAACTCACGTTGGCAGCCAGCTGAGACGTCAGGGTCGCCACCTTCTCCTGAGAGGCGTCCAGCTCCCGACGCAGCTTTCTGATTTGCTGGTTGGGGGAGAAAGTACACATGAGGTAAACGTATAGTTAATGCTCCCAAAAAACAAAGAAAATAAGACTGATTGTTGAATGCAAAGAGGCGTTGAACTTGCAACTCCTGTGTTGATGAGTTTGACGTAAAAACTGTGCAGTTACATGATAATACTGTGTAAAAAGACAATGGAGTGAAGTGTGAACACAAAGTGTGGGGGATTACCGTGGAATTTAGGACTGTTTGGCCCTTGATTGAAAAGAGAAGAGTAAAAATTAACACTATGTTGCTTGCCTCCATCAAGCAGCATGTACTGATGTGGCTGGAGAGAAAGAGGTTATCACAAGCCACAGCACTGGTTTTCTCATGGTTAGACTTTGAGCAGCAAAGCGAGAAACACAGGTAAGTATTTCTGACCTGGGTCAAATAGTATTTGCAAATACCTGATTTTGTTTCTTATTTAATAAGCTAAGTGCCAGATGTGTCAGTTTACCAAAGTGGAAAACACAAGTACAAGAAAGTATGGACAGTCACAATAAAGGATTTGGTTTCCTTTACCCTGAAGAGCTTCATGCTTGCCAATTTGTTTTGGATTTTGGTCTGTTTTTGGATATAGTCCATTCGACAAAGGACATATTACCCTCTTGTTTCCAACACATTTCATTGACAGTTTTGACATTTTAGGAGATTAGATTTTGATTTTTACTCAGTTGTGAATTCTCAGAAAAATACCAATCAAGTCCTTTTTATGATGTCTTTTGATTGTTTCTCATCCTCCATGCCAACATTGCCAAGCCAAGCTCAAGTAAATGATGACAAATTTAAGCCATGTGTAGGTCACCTTTCTCAGGATCTGCAAGTCAGTTTTGAGGGAAAAATAACCAGAATTGGTTCCCTTGTGGTACTGCACAGTGACTGTAGTCCATGATTGTTAGTTTGCACTACATGAACTGTCCGAAATTGCTAAACTCCACCCATCTGGCAGGGTTAAAACAAACACCACGGTGTATTTGCCATTACTGTTTGATCCAAACTTGAGCTTAAAGCACTATAAACAAGTACAGAGAAAAAGGATTCCAACAGAAAACAGAAAATCAAACCATAAATCTGGAAAATCAAAGAATAATCAGGGATAATCTGAACAGGAAAGTTGAATGAAGCCAAACAAAAAAAGAGCCAAAGGGCAAGGCATGCATTACATATGTATAGTAGTAAGTTTTTGTAATGAGTAAATTATATAAGCTATGTAGCACAGCAAGGTTGTGTGGTTATTTATGGTCAAGATGAAATAAATGCAATAATAAAAAGCAATGCAACATGGAGTTAAACTGCTTTATTGTAGAACTTGTTACCATTTTATCCACCATCACTTTTCTCACATTTATGTGCTTTTTGGTTAAGACTGATCGTTAATAATAGGCCAAATTTAGCTGAACAAATATCACTGTTTGTGCTTTGATTGACAGACAGACTTTCTCTGCATATAGATGCAGAACAACAGACAGACACAACAGCCAGCAGTCACCTGAAGGGCAGCAAAACATGCATGTGACATGGAGGCTGTTGACGTGAATCACAGAAATGAAATCAGGCAATTGAAACTAAATAAGAGAAACTCCTCTTTTCTTCCTCCCAGCTACCTCTGAGGTACTCAGGAGCAAGGCGCTTAACCCCCAATCGCATCTGCAGTGGCCAACGTTGGAGCACTGCAGCTACACCGAGCAGCTTCAAGGTGTAAATGAATTTTAACTGTATGGATGTGAAGCAGGAAGGTGGTAAAGAGAAGCAGACATGCAGACAGATGGAATATTAGCCATCCTTACCTCGGAGTGTGCTTTCTCCTCTGTCTGTAAGGAGGAAGCATAGAAAAAAGAGATTATTGGCTCTGTGTGTTGTGTTCAATCAAGCATCTTTTAAAAAAGGAATTCGAATATACAGCGTGAGAAGCATTTTAATGTCGATGAAGAGAAATGATGAAATGGCCAACACACAGAAGAAGAAAATTAAACCAAGCTTTAATTAAAACGAGATTAAAGTGAAACAAAATATCACTAGTGTTGAAGTGGATAAAATCAGACAGAAAACAAAATGGAAAACGGTTTTGGTAACCACAAAACAAACAAATGAATTGGACCTGAGGGGAAACTTTTAAACGAATCTCCATTATTCATCCAGGCGTTTCCTCTGCAACTTGTGAGTGCAATTGGAAACAGGCAGAGGTGGTGGTAATCGGTTCTTCTTCACTGAACATTAAGACTGGAGCGCTGCCTGTGCTATTAGAAACCCAACACTTGTCCAGAGTATTATCTGCCAAATTTAGAAGCATGACGGAAAGTTATATTTTACTTCTACAGAAATAGAAGGGACAAGACTGAAATATAGGTAGAGTGTATGTGAGATTTAATACCGCTCTGCATCACTGGGAAGATCTGAAGGCTTTGATTTAACTCTGTGCTGTCCCACTTCAAAAAAAATCTGGATGATTTCAACCTTAAAATTGTTAACTCTTCTGTATACTGACGTTTTAGATTAGCAAAAAAATTTGCACCAACAATCAGTGTTTAAAAGCACAATCTCTCTGTCCCAAAATTTCCTTCAGAATTTTGGCGCTGTTGGGTGATTAAAAAAAACAACATAAGACAGTGCAGCTTTAAACTTGCATTAACTGATTTTTTGGCCACTTGGGGGCAGCAAAACAAGCTGTAAACACAACATTGACACATTATCACCTTATAAAGTTGTTATGGCGAACTTGTTAGCAGACGCGAAGCAACATTAGCATTGATTTGGAGTTGTGTTTCTGACTACCTGGCAAATAAAAGTCCAATATTTACTTTCCTTTTAGCTCTGTGTTGTGGTCTCCATTTAAACATTTGGCTTTTTAGCTGTTAAATGCTCCACTACGTTCACCAGCTAGCCACTAACTGAAAACAGCTGCCTGCCGTGTCTGGAAACAACACTGATGAGAGCGGTTAGACTCAACCAAAATATTAAAGTGGCAGGTTGGAAAACCAAAACAATGAAACTCCACAGAGATGAGTGGAACTGAAAAGTTGGGTTATAATTCTTTGTTGGGTTATAATTCACTACGAGCAACTCCTTTCACATTACATGTAGTCATTTGATATATTGTTATAAAAATAGTGAATGGAGCAGCTATAACGATGAGTTTGCAGCATGATTTACATACACTAAATACACTAAAAAGATTTTAAAAAAGATTTAAAAATAAGATGATTAACAAATATAAAACTGAGGTGTGAACACTAGTGTGTATATGAATTTTTGTCTGGGACTTTTGGGTATGTATAATATACATATATGAAAATACATACAGTATATTCTCAGTGTATATATCTAAAGGGATTTGAACAAAATAATGTTAAGGTTCGGTCAGTATAAACTTGCTTTGATTTGCCACTGTTTTTTCATTTTAAATTTGAATTTTACATATGTATTTGAGTTGTATAAGTTGAAAATGACCAAAATAAACTAAACTAAACTGTGCAGCGAATTCCGAACAGCCGTAAATTTAGGAAGAAAAGCTGGTCAGCTACTTACCGCAGAGTACAGTGAAGACGTGCTGGAGACCAGAGACAATGAAGAGCCATGGACTGGAAGTACATATGGAGAGTAATGAGTGACAAATAAGGTTTAGTAAAATACTTGATTGTAAAAACTTGTTTAAAAAAGGGGGCGCTATGCTACAGACAAAAATAAATGAGACCATAAAATATTCTACCTTTTCTAATGACTCTGACCATGAGTGAGTTCTACAGTCATTTTAATTGGTTTCATATTTATTCTTGATTAGCTGACTGATTAGCACTTGATAGGTATGGTAACTCATTCACATGATGTGAGCAGTGTACAGCTATAAGAAGGCAGTGGGAAAAAACATGATTTGCCCGTTAAAAAGCTGACCTCTATACGGATGCAATCATAGCCTCTTACATCACCCACAAAAAGATCAGAACAGAGCGAGCCATCAGCCAAGTCAGCCAGTATGAACACACAGTGAGAGCTCAGAACAGCTTAAATCTGGTTTTAAGCACTTGATAACTGATGGTGAATGTGGCCCTAAAAGTATTTCTAACGGCTGCTTAGCAGGGAGGTCATTTTTGGAAAATTTCTTTAAAGAGTATATTTAAGAGCATGTCCCAGAGTGTGCCCTACCTTCGTCAGTGCTGTCCCTGAAGGAGCCGGAGCGGCTGATGGCCCGTGGTCGATCCTCCAGGGAGGTTGCGCTGCCACCCAGTGGGTGACCCTCTCCGTATAGGTCAAAGGAGTCCTGGGCAGGGATGCTGTTGGAGCGGCTCATGCTGGTGCTGCCTGGTGGCAGGTTATACTGACTGATGTTAGTGGGGCTCACTGAAAAAACACCAAAATCAGTGTTGATGAAGTTATATTTACCCTGTTACATTTTTTGCATGTGTAAAATGCATCAGTGATCAATCATTCATGCAGGAAATAAGAAGCTATTTACATCTGGATATGATGAAATAATGTTGCACATGTGCTATGAGTTTTAATCACTGCATGGAAACATGTTTTATTTAATCATACAGTTCAGTACCATACAGTTTGTTTCTAAGGCAATGTGTCTACCGTCAGTTCCTGTTTCACATGGTATTTTCACACACTTTGGGAACATACAAAGATTTTAAATAAAGAGCTCTACAAACATGGTTAAACAATTTCAAATCATGAAAAAAACAAATGTATTATCAGAAAGAATCAGAACGCAATAACTTGTGTATGCATATATAGTACACACTAATATTCCCAGCAGAATTTTAATGGATGGAAAACAATTAAAATACAAATACATAATAAAAAAGTTTCCCTTGTTGGATCAAACTGACTCAGCAGATTTGCTTTTATTCTAAACTGCAAAATAACTGATTTGTGAACAATGCACATGTGCATCAAGTCACTAAAAAAGGTGTGCGTGGGCTGCGGATCTGGACCCTTTGGCTTTAGGAGCCTTGGTATTCATCTTTTGTTGGTCCTTGTTGGTTTCTTTATGTCTGTGATGTTTGAATTCAGGCTTTGAGACCGCATGTATCAGAGATCTCCTTTGATTGCAGAACTTTCTTTCTTTCTCACTCAATTGATTATTTTTTACCATTTGGTTTATGGTGGCAAGTTGTATAAGCTCTATCTAAGACTCTGGGCTGTGAAAATGACATATTTACACTGCCAAGTAAAATCACTGAGAGCAAATACAAAAATTGGATATTCACTACCTATGGGCATATTATAACTCAAAGTGCTACAATTTGAGATTATTCCTGTAGACTTACGCAGGTTGGAGTAGTGGTATTTTCCAGTGGTGGTGCAGGAAGCTCCAGGAGGAGACAGCGGGGACTGGCTGCCTGTGTCCTGAAGGCCCCCTGTTGAATGGGACCTCAACCACTCCTTCCCTTCCTCATGGGACGTCTGTCGGGAGGACGGAGGGTACCTGAAGCCCACAAATACACAGTTAACTCAAGGCAAAAAGAGAGATATTTGGAAGTCCAAGCAGTGAAGTTCTGTGGTGATGAAATGAGTGCAGAGCTACATAATAGAAGCACGTGAGCAGATGGCAAAAAATCATGCAGCTGCACCACACAGATGCATCTACACACATGCAGTCATATATACACACACTGCTTTGGTTCAAAGCTGCCTAACACACTGACACTGCCGTTCATCTCTTCTCTCCCCAGCTCCAAAGTGGCTCAGCGACAGAAGGCCCCCTTATCACAGCCATGACAATCGGCCATATTTAAACCTCTGAGGATGATAATTGAGTTTGCACTCATCCCTTTTCAGCGCCGTCTTCCTTCCAACGCCCCCATTACTACGCTTGTCACATCTGACCCTGCTATAGTCCCCCACGCCTGTGCTTCGTATTCTCTCCACCAGGGATTGGGAGTCTAAGAGTGTGTTGAATGGTGTGACACAGCAGCATTCGTGCCTCACTGGAGTTGAAATGGAACAGACTGAAATATCCAAGGGTCAGTGTTTGACTCAGTATACTTATACTTACTCTAAAGATCAGGCAAAAAAGGCTGCCTGGTTTAAGTTGTGAAGAGATGGCTGCAAAAATGTGTGGTCAGAAAAAACAGTTGAGAAGAGAACACTGCAGTCTGTACTGAACATCACACCCAGCAGGCATAAAATGTAGTTTAAGATCAGATGCTTTTAGGCCCAAAAAGAGCATGAGCACCATATGTCACTGAAATGAAAGAATGGTTTAAAACCAGCATGCCCCATCCAACCCTTCTGCTGCAGTACTGTATAATTGGCTAGAGAGGTTGTTCCCTGCAGAGGTTGTGCCACTGTGATGAATGGGTTATGGTATTTCTGTCTCAGTCTCTTTAGTCCCAGCTAAATTCAAAGTATCCATTCAACTTCTCCCCCTCAGCTAACAGAGACAATGTTTTATCAGGGGGGTTTAGGCCATTTTGGGGAGCTGAGGAAGAACTGCTCTGTCATGACGGCTGTGTTTGCCGCATTTCGAACAGTGCATGAGATGAGAATCGGACGAGGATGCACAAAGAGTAGCAGACATACAAACAGACGGCCACACACATTCCTGCCTGATCATAGGAGGCAGCATTCATACTGCATCAGAATTTTCCCCTCACTTAAAGAGAGTTATAGCATAATCTAGACATCAGGATCTGGTATAAAATCTGATTCTGAGGCACGAGAGTGCTATCATCACTTTTGTGCCACAACATTTTGTGGAGGTAAAACAATAGGTAAAAGATTTTAAAAAAAGTGACTTCATTGGGGTTTGGGAAGTTTACTTAATTTCAGTTAAGTCAAAAACTACTAGTGGGTACATAACATGACCAAAACGTGTTGAAAAATATAGGAGAACAGATGAGAATGTTTTGTATTAATAATGCATTCTTCAAAAAAACTTAGTCCACAGCTTGGTCCTGCAGTGTGAATGCTGCATGAGATAATCATAAGGTTTTAATCATAAGATGTGCTAATCTATTGATCAGTGGTTCCCAATCTTTTTTGTCACATCCACAGCCCTGTCAGATGTACTCAAGCACCCCTTCATTGACATCTGTTTGTTTCAACCGTTTATCCATTACTCTAAGCTAACTATTTCAACTGTTTATCCAATACTTATCCATTACATTAACATTACTTTACATTCATTTGGCAGACGCTTTTGTCCAAAGCGACTTACAATAGAGGCCATGTAGGAGCAAGAGCTAGATATCCTTTAGCTAACTATTTTAACTGTTTATCCATTACTTTTAGCTAAATAATTCAACCATGTATCTATTACTTTTTGCTATTTCACCATTTATCCATTACTTTAAGTTACCTATTTTAAACATTTATCCATTGATTTCAGCTCACATTTTATCCCTTAGGCCTATGCTTAATGCTTGCTATCTATTTCAACCATTTATCACTTTTGGCTTCTCTGCCTGCTTGCTAACTAGTTAGTTATAAGTAGGTGTTGTAGTTTGCTCAATATGCGGATACATCTTTTATTTAAATTTAAATTTCATTTTTATCAGATTGGTTGAGCTTCATCACGATCTTTCCACATATCCTCAAGCAATTGCAAAAGTACCCTTGGGGTACAGGTCCCCCTGGTTGGGAATCACTGCTATAGATGCCACACGTACAACAACATGGAAAGCACACTTGACATCAGAATGATTATTTTCATGCAAATGTCTACTGATCTACGTGACTGAATGAAAGAAGAACAGCTGAGAATGGGATCTGGCTGCAGATGTGTTGTACCTTAGTCCCTTTTTGGGAAGCGTGTTTCTGTCAAGAGGCATGCTGTTAAAACACAGAGGATGAGTGAATTAGATGAACACCAGAAAACATTTGCTTTTGTGATACACAAAAAAAAGACTTTGGTCACATTTTACAAACTTGACTTTTGACACACACACACACACACACACACACACATACGCAAAGACATACACAATGGAGAAAACAAAGACATTACTAATGCATCACAGTACAACAGACAACAAATATAAAACACAGGCAATATTTAAATCAATTGTTTCATTTTTGAGACATACAGCTCAACTAGTAAGGGAAAATGAACGTGTGATCCTGTTTATTCTATGTTCTGTGATGTATGCATGCACAGTGTGTGGACAAAACAATGGAAACACCCTGAAAAAGACTTCTCATGGGAATGAGCGTCTGAAATGATCTGAATTTACTGTGGTACTTTTTCTGGCATGGCTTTGGACCCGCAACTAATACTGTCTTGACTGTGTTAAATGTCTTTAATGATGATGCCAGAAACAATAAGATTGGTACCTGGTCAATTCAATAGACCAGCTGTGCAAAAGTTGGCAGATCAGTTGGGTCAGTGAGCAGTAGAAGGGTTAGACTCTGGAAAACTGTTAGTCTAGACTAGATGCAGTGATATAATATGGGGAAATTGCAATTAGGACTGCTTCCCGTCTGTCCTGACCAAACTGAACTACATAAATACTGAATTTAGATTTTTGGATATTTTAAATAATTTTTTGATAATACCAAAACCATACCAGACAAAGAAACTTAAATCCAACCAAACTGTGTGCTGGATGAGTGAAATTTTTTTTTTCTTGTTGTTATTATTATTATTATTATTACTTAGGCTTCCTCTGCATTGTATGTCTATATCTTAGGGTAGGGAGATATACTTTTTGTCTCTGTTGTCAAATGAAACAATGAATACAATTCAGCCCAATCGTATTCCCTGTTACTCACCCCTCAGACAGGGTGGACTTGACACTGCCGGTTCGTGTAACCTTGGGCCCGTGGTGGCCCAGCGGCAGATCAATGGACTCAGAGCTGGTGTGCAGACTGGTCATGCTTTGGCAGCTCAGTGTGTCCTTGCTGCCAGCTGACGAGCTACAGGCAGGCCAGGGCCGAGCGTTGGATGGCAGGGAGAGGCCAGAGGCCGGGCTGGAGGCCGGGGAGTCAGTGCACAGGTCTGGGGTTTTACCATACAGTGGACTGCTGCCACCGCTCAGGCCACCAGCGCTGCCCAGGCTCCCCGTGCCAGAGGAGGGTGAGTCCAGACTGGCCTGCCTCGCCAGCGTGCCGTGGGGGCTGCCCAATATTGACGGGCACTTGCCAGAGTCGGGCGTGCCCGGAGAGCTGGCCTTGCTGCTGGCTTTGGTGCCAAACAATCTGGGGGTAGAGAGGTGGGTGCAGTCATTCATATATGCTCAAAGGACAAGTGATGAGCATCTGCAAGATCCATACTGGAAAATAAAGGACTTTGGTATACTTTGGGGTTGAGAAAGTGGATTACATTGAGGTTATCTAATGTATATTACATATGAAATTGTATTACTGCATTGGTCACACCCATCAAGAAACTCAAGGATCAGTGCAGTAGAGTGAAAAACACCAACTTTAAACCACAGATAAAACACTCAGCACACTTCCCAACACATTTATCCCCCGCAGCAAACTCCACCTCACTTCAGTTGTGAACTCTCAGTAATTTACATCGACACATCTGCTTTCACAGCTTTGCCCGTTTCAACCCTGTGACTTCAAATAACCTAATCTGTTAGGCCACTCAACTCTGCCTCCCACATATGCTCAGACAGCCTGCTACTTGTATTGCGCCTGTCCCAGTCTGTCATCGCAATCACATAAAATATATACGTGACGCTCTCTCTCAAAAAAAACAAAAACCTTGAAGACATGCAGACGAAACGGGTTGGCTTGACAGATCGGATGGGACGGATGTTTGGACGCGCCTGCCGAACGCATGCTTCTAATGAGTCAGGGATTGGTGTGCCAAGAAACTCCTGTCTCCTGCCTGTTCTGATCAAGACTGCTAAGCTGGATTTGCCTGACCCAAATGAAAAGCCATCAGACCTTCATCTTTGGGGTAAACATATGCTTCATCTGCAGTGACTTATCACCTACACCAGGGAATAATCTACGTCATGGCACCCCTTGGCTGTGCAGCCGAGTAAACTCGCTAAATCAATTTTTCTATGAAGGCACTGAAATATGATTTATTAAGTGTCTTATATTCATTTTGCACATCCAGGCATATCTAAATTTCATAGAGATGAGTATTTTTTTTGCCATGGTGAGACTTCAATAAATGTCCCTATCTGTTACAGGAGTCTGGGGAACAGCCTGCATCAGGAAAACATCGCTGTGCACCACAAACATCAGTTCATCATAATGAATAAAAACACCCTTACATTCTGAAATAGATGTGTAGATGACATCGTCTGAATCTTTTTAAAATAAGACCATAACTTGTGTGTGCTGTGCCCTTATTGCTTATAATCAAGGGACTGATAAAGTATGTGATGAAATGCTTGATTCACGTAGAAACACGCATGGTGAGGGACAAAGACAGTACAGGAGCTGTAGGCATGTTTTGTGTGTCTGACCTGCGGAACGTAGGCGAAGCAATGTCGGGGTACTTGGAGCCCGGCTGCCTGAGCCCTGACTGGCCTGTTGAACTGGAGGTGGGGCTGGACTTGGGGGAGGTGGAAAGTCCTGCTGCTGTGTCCGTGTCTGACACCGCCACTTTCTCCTTGTCGGTCTGGTTAATGGTGATGGGACTGGAGCGGTCTGAGCCGACTTTTCCGTCCCTGCGCTTGGCACCGGCTTGTGTCGCTGCCCCTCCAGCTGACTTGCCACTGACGTTTGAGTCGATGCTGCTGGAACTGGAGCGATGCCCACTGCGCCCTGCTGCCACCCCACTGGAGGATTTGGCCGGTCTGGGTAGAGAGCGGTACTGCAGGGTCAATTTGGAGCCACTGCAGCTGAGTAGAATGCCGTCATCCTGGGGCTGTGAGCCATCCAGGCTGGTCTTACGCACACCGCCGATGCCTGTGCCTTTGCCGAGAGCAGCTGAGGATTTGGGCGCCTTGCCCAGGGTGGCTGAGCCGCTGGCGAGCGTCGCACCACTGGAGGTGATTAGGGTACCAGTGGGACCCGGGATCTTCTTGTATCCAAAAGAACCAGTGGTTGGTGGGCGTGCAATGCCAGATGGAGGTTTCTTACCTTCGTCTCCACTACTCTTCCCAGCATCTGAGGGTGAGCGCTGGATGCCAGCTGAACTCTTGGAAGGCGCCTTGCCCTTCTCCGAGGCTTTGGCATCATCAGTTTTGCCTGTCAATTTGCATAAACACTTATTAGCACAAATACAAAAACATTACCCTCAGCAGTTTCTTGGCCCAGCACTTGTTTTTATCACCTGTGGTGCCACAGAGCAGGAAAAGCCAAATTAGCGTACATGTTGGCCAACAGCCAGGAGCCTGTTTATCGCAGCTCAGCTACATTGAAAACCAATACTTCTGCAAAACAAAGCTGCTAAACTTGCTGAGTGGGCTGAAAATATAAGAGCAGCTGGAAAGTCTCTATGCACAGGTATCAGTGAAAAGAGTCAATACAAATACAAATCTGCTGCAACTCATAACTCTTCATTCCAAAATCAATGTTAGTATAAAAGTGAAGCACATTGTAGGCCTTTTTCACTACAGACATTTCAACATGTCACAAGAGGAAAAGTACAGGTGTAAATAATAAAATGAATGATGGCTGTATTCCATTTAGCTGCTTTAGTTTCAGGGTCTGGTATTGTTCCATGGATGTGTTATAAGAACTGGATACTGGACCCAAAGATGGTGTCTGTTCAGTCCAACAAGAATTGCTCGTCTGGCACATTCGCCAAAAAAGTTTCTAGCTTCCGGGTTTACTTCTGGGGGTATGCGGACCAATGAATATGCGCAGTAGTGTTTCCCCCCGCTGGCCCCGCTCACGAGTTCCCGCTCGGCCCATAGACTTTAGATTGTGATGATGTCACAGATTTTTAAATCACTTTTCTTGGCTTGAAGAAAGTTTTATGAATATAAATCCTCCATGGATCAAAAATGTATAATAGAAAGAGTCATAATCAACCTTGTTTGCAGTTTGAGGTGTTTTGAGGTGCAGTTCTACAGACGTCTCTTTTCTAATGGTGTTTATGATGGGGAAAATGCTTTTTTTTTTGCTGCAATATTGCAAGTGGCCACTGGGAAAAATTGGAAGCAAGGCGTATTGGTGGCGCCCTATCCAGGTCTTATGTACATCCATGTGTTGTTGCTGGCTCACTGTCACGACTTACTGGGACACTTGAATAGAATGGATCCATCGTTAATGTTATTAGTAACACCTGTGCTTTTCCTACTATGATGAATCAAATGCTTGCTGTGAAAAAGTCTGTCAGAAGTTCGTCTTGATGAATTATAACTATGAAGGGTCTTACTGTTGTTGGGTTAAGCACTCCCTAACAGTTGAGGCATTAAAAAGGCAATGATAGTTCACAAAGTTAGTCAAATGCACACTGATGTACTGTTCTGATATAGTTTTAAATAGACTGAATGCTTCTTACTGCATGAGAACGTGATAATGAGTGCACACTTATTAATGGAATATAATAAACTAACTATGAAGATTCTTTTTATCTAAAAGGAAAACCAGCACAAAGGCACCACAAGTTTTCCTTTTTAAAATTAGGCATGTAGACATAAAGGACAATTAGGACACACCTTTTGAACTTTTGTTTTATCACTAATCCAATTTTGGCACACTTGCAACAACACAATTGTATCAGATAATCTCATAAATTTCATAATATTTTATCTATTAAGTGTATGATACAATTAAAAACACCTTTTCTGTTTGGTACCTTGTGGTTTTGAATATTTAGTTTCACTACCTGTTTCATCATACGGAAATATATGTAAAAAAATGTTCCACCCTTTATTCTACCTTCAATGTGTCAACTGTTTTTCACTCATGCATCTTATGTCAATCAAAGACAATTACATTTTGGTGCAAACCAATAAACCCCTCCTCACACTGAGTGTCCCACTAATACCCGATTATGTTTGTTCAAAGACAAAAACAAAACAACATGTTGCATCTCCTACCCGGGGTTTTGAGGGCAGCAGAGGTACCCTTGGTCCTGGGTGGCGTGATGCCCACCTGGGCCGTCATGCCCCTCCTCCACGAGCCCGTCTGGGACATCTGGGCCAGCGCGGCGGCCTTCTGACCGGCGTCCTCGTACTGGCCCTGGGCTTGAGAGGAAGAGGAGGATGTGGAAGGCTTCCAGCGGGAGGAGCCGCTGCTGGGGTCCATGCTTGTGTCCAGCTCTTCCTCCACTTTTTTCAGGTCTTCGGCTCCGGCCCAGCTGCTGCTCACCTCCTGCTCTGCATGCTTGGACCTGCTTCCTCGCTGAGACTGAAGGGTGGAGGTGGTGGTGGTGGTAGTGGGTGTCAAAGAAAGCACATAAAGATATTAATAGATGGTTCAGTAAAATAATGAAACTGTGGTTGCCTAAAGTCTCGAATGCTGTAGTGTCCTTAAACACATCAGTGGGGGAGTACCTGCTCACCACTACAGTACCATGTAATTAAAGTGCAATGTTGACAAAAAAAAAGTACAGGCAACGTAATTGCACAATACTTTTAAGCAAATTAAATGTCTTTACGTTATTTTCTTGGCATACTGAAAATAACAGAAACCTGGTGAGAAAAAGTCACGGTACAAAATGGTCAGCAATGATATAAAGTATTGGCTGTTTCTAGTTAATAGTCTAAAGCTCTGGTATGATCGATAAAGATGTATTATTTAAACACACATCCACCACAAAGTCTCTGCACAAACAGAGCAGCAGGGTGTGTGTCGGTGTGTGAAGTCACAGCTATCTTTGGAATCATCCATGTCCAGATCTCCTCTTTTGGGACGCATGCAAACACACCCACACACACACACACACACACACACACACGCACACACACAGCAGTGATAACTAGCCTACCTTGACAGATGGCCAGTCTCCCTAGCAACACCAGAGTCTCTTAAGAGCCCAGTCTGTTGAGTATTTCATGAGGGGCCAAAGATACTTGGCAGAATACAGCAAAGAGAACTGAGCTGTGGTCTTCAGTCCGCAGTTAATTCCCTCAGCTGTGATTTCAGAGCTCACTTACAGACTGGCCTTGATTGCATGCTAAACCAACGTGCTTACAACTCGTCATTTGAAGAACAAATTTAGCCAGATCTGGCAACTGAATTTATTTATTTATTTTTTTCATCTTTTAGTGCTCCTTTTCTATCAGTCTTTGTATACTTTCCCTTTCATGTTTTGTGGTAAAGCGGTACTCCAGTATTGCACTTTCATAAAGTTGAGGGACTCAGAGAAACAGAATGGAAAAAAAGAATAGTCAAAATTGTCAACATGTCCTGACTTTATTCCCTAGTATGTGTCAAGCTACAAAAACACTACCTACATTTCCCATTATGCAGCTCAATAGCATCTTTCATTAACCCTCCCTGACAAGTAGCCCAACTTGTTGTTTGTAATGCAGGCTCTTTTAAAATAAAATCTCAAACCCAAGCTGAGATTACCCTGTTGACATCATTTGAGTTATTTTTTCAAATTTTGGAAAGCTCCCTCTTGAGCCACACAAGACATTATGCAAGTGTGTTCACAGACTGATTAGAGCTCCTGGTGACGAGTAAACTGAACTTCATGAGTAAAATCAGTGAAGTGCCCCTTTAAGTAAAATAAATATGGCAGAAAGTTCCAGCTTGGAAGGTAATCACTGTGCCCCTAGTACTGATCAACTCCGCCTACAAGCTACTGCATAGAGAGCAACATTGAGAGCCACTGCCATGCTAGTGGCTCTGTGAGGCTGTATATAGACAGAGTGGTGTTTTGAGCTAAATGCTAACGCTAGCATGGCAACATACTCAGAGTGACAATGCTAACATGCTGAAGTTTAGCAGGTATAATGTTTACTATGTTTATCATCTTAGTTTAGCATGTTAGCATACCAACATCCGCTAATTAGCAGTAAACACAAAGTACAGCTGAGGCTGATGGGACTGTCATTAGTTTTGCAGGTATTTGGTCATAAACTAAAGTATTGGAGAAATTGAAATTTTGACCTAAAGTCACCAAAGTTATTGCAATTTATTCTGAGGGGGACATGAATGTGTGCATCAAATTTCATGACAATCTACATATAGTTAAGTTAAGTCTGGACCAAAGTAGTGGGCCGACCGACAGTCCAACATTGCCATCTGTGGAGCCACGCCACTAGCATAAAAACTAGATAAAAATCCTTATTTTAAAACCCTGAATGACATCAGACCCCGGGTGCTCAGGAAGGGTACTAAATGGTTTGTGCTTGTGTCCTCACCTGCGCTCCCTTGCTTTTGCGTGACGAGCTGACAGCGGAGTAGGCGGGTGTGTTCAGATCATCGGTGCTGATGTTGTCCAAAGTGTCGCTCAGGCCGCTGCTCACAGAGCTGCTGTCATCCCAGCTACAGGAGGAGAGGAGCAGAGGAGAAGGAAGAATAGAGGTCGGTAAGGTCCATGTTTATTTTGATTTGGAGCCTTCTAGTTTAAGTAATAAATGCAGCAGGTGTAGTAGTAGTGGTAGTAATTCTAACAGGAACAGTAGTAGTATTTTTCTGACCTTACACAGCAGTGCTCAGTTCTTTACTAACAAGCATACCACCTGCAGTCCATCTGCCATCATCATCTTCTTACTCTAATCAAAACTGTATTCTAAATATCACTGAAGGATTGCAGAAAAAAAGAGCTGGAATGAAGCACATGTATCATTTTCTCAGTGTCCTATCACCAGGCTAGGCTAGCAGACTTGTAGATCATTTGTAATTGCCCAATTTGTCTCTTCAAACAGCTGTGCTCCTTTTTTGGGGGCCCCATGGATTTGTGGGTATTTGAGTTCTTTTTTACGGGAAACAAAAGGCACTGGCTCATTAATTGTTGAGCTTCTCATTAACTTAGCTGCTGTTCAAGGCCGACAGACATCGAGGGCCCCCTAAATGAGGAGCGTATGGATCGAATCCGAGATAATTTCCACATACACGCTGTTTAATTAAAAGAGAATTACAGCTCTGAAACCTCCTGCAATATGTTTCTCTGATCTGCAAACCCATCAGACACAATAAATCACCTTCAATAATAATATATTAGCCTACTCCTCTTCTCTTTCATTGTCCTCTCTCTTCCACACACACACACACACACACACACACACACACACACACACACACACACACAGTGTGACAGTCAGCCAGCAATGCAGCTGTGACAGCTCACATACACTTGTACACATACACTTGTACACACATAGATACTAATTGGTTTCCATGCCAACATGTCAAGTCTCATCTGCATGGGTGTTAGCCTTTACATGTGTGTCTGTGCAGTTTGCACGACAAATCTGATTAAACATCCTTAACCCTTACATAGTGTTCAGGTCAAATTTGACCCGTTTTGACATTTCACAGCAGTAAAAACACCCTAAATGCCATTCTTTTAGCCTGAAATTTGACGACTTTTCCTAAAGTGACCCAAAATACACAAAAATGAAAACATTTAAAAATGTATACTTTTGTACAGGTCCTACAAATGTACATTGAGGCTATTCTGGGTCAAATTTGACCCGTATCTATTGAAATGAGTTTTAGATCCACATGTGAGGGTCAAATCCAATCTTGAAACTGTGAAACTATACATGCCATGTCTGTGCATATTTTTTATGGGACAGTAGTGACAGAGTTTAAGGGGGGCCTTGACACTATCACGAGAACTGCCTGCGTTCCCACCACATTTGCCCAGGTTCCCACTGAGACAGGCACCTGTTGGTCTTTGAAATGTCATGGGGGAATCTCGAAACAGTGAAAGAGTAAAACAGCATAGGCATGATGGGTCGGGTCAAAACTGTGAAAGTATAGAATATGAACAGAATGTAAGGGTTAAGAGTTTCATTTAAATCTGGAAGGGAAAATGAATGAGTAGTGCAGCAGACACACACAGAGAGAGGTGACAATCAATTCTATCAAAATGACCGGAATGCCGATCACAGTGACAGATAACACAGAGTTTTATACAAACAGCTTTGTCAACATCAAAAAGGACTTTTATCTGATGGGAATCTTCAGTCTGGCTGATCCCAAAAAAAATCATTTCAAATACGGGTTGTATTTGAAATGATTTTTTTTTTCAAACAAACTTCAAACTGAAACTTCCAGAAGCTAATTACACTCTTTTTTTTTCAGCAAGTCATTTCAGGCTCACCATCTATAATTCATGGCAGATGAGGACAAAACCCAAAGGCAGGCTGAAAATGAGAGAATAATAGCTCTTTTTTTTAAAAGGCGCACAAAGGAGGAAGGGAGGGAAAATGTGGGCGAGCTGGAGATGTGCGGACGTGTACAGTAGCTGTACGGAAGATAATGGCTTTATTGATTTTCTAAAGTTTGTTCAGAAAATCAATAACCATAAGAGTTCTTGTGCTTAAAACACGCATGCCATTTATTAGCTATATTGCATCCTTTTATTAAATGGAGTGTTAATAGTCATGAAAATAAAATAAAACAAAACAAACCTCGTATCATGTTAAACAACCTATGGAAATCTAATAGATGGTCTATGTTCACCTGACACCTGTAAAAAGGTTTGTAATGAATGTAGTGCAGAGCAGAAACCCTGCAACCCAGTTATCCACTGGTGCAGTGCGAAATTGATTTGCTGTTATGACAAATTTAGAATGAGCAGCATTTATCTTCACGGCCAAAAATCTGACCGGGTCTACGCCTCATAACTGCATAAAACTACAAAGTGCAGGCTTTGTTTTAGGACCGAACATTAATGCTGTGTATAATATATAATAATATCATATGATATCAGAGCACCTTCAGCCAAATACTGAGACCACAGATGGGAGGTCTTTTCTACCAGTGGCCATCAAAACTCCTCCCCCTTCTGCAGGAAGGACATTGGACACTGAGAACAATAATGCCAATATTACTTTTAAATATCATGTGCAATATTACTTTTTCTATTTTAGTTTATTTATTTTACTATATTTATCTTACTTTTATTGTTATTCTAATAGGCACTTAACTAATAATGTTGTTGTAATGTTTGAGCAATCTCTGGCACAAGAATTTCCTTTGGGA
Organism: Maccullochella peelii; assembly: GCA_002120245.1. NCBI lineage: Eukaryota > Metazoa > Chordata > Actinopteri > Centrarchiformes > Percichthyidae > Maccullochella > Maccullochella peelii. The sequence goes on from LKNJ01001893.1 coordinate 65,672, forward strand.
TTAATAACGTTCTGTCTTATCTAATCTTAATTTATCTTAATATTTTCACATTATGCAAAATTTTAGGGTGAGAGAATAAAACACCCCATTTCTGGAAGTCTTTGTGTGGCCATGTGGCTGTAGAAAAGGTCTTGTTTAGAAAAGAAGAAAAAACATGAAAAAGAAGAAGAGGCAAAAGAAAACAGGTAATGGACCTTTGTGTTATTGAACGTTGCAAGTTATTTTTTATTTTGCCATCCTTAATCTGTCGTTTTGAGATTTCATTTTCCTGCTGTTCCAAAGCCATTATTGGAAAAAGCATCTCAGAGACGGAAGTTTAAAAGCACGGAGTGGCTTGTCATACAAAAAAATAAATGGCATCCTCACTGTCAATCTGAGCTTTGCCGTCGTGTATCTACAGCTTTACTGCAGTTCTTGAATAAAAAAAGAGGCTGCTGTGGAGCGCTGATATCAAACACAAGTCGAACTGAGTGTTTGAGGGAGTGTGTTTCTGCACACACCAGGCTTTTGCAAACAGTGCCTGTGGAAGTTGATGGCTTTGAAACAGTCCTGGCTTGTTTCCCTTTAATCATTTCCTCTCATCTGCACTTAAGCCTGCTTGCTGATGCTGTGGCTTTGTTTTGGGTTGAGAGCAGCAGCATCTGCCAGCATCTGGCTGCTTCTGACTTGTTCCAAGAAGACAAGAGCGAAGTTGAGGGAATATATCTGAGTGCCGAGGTTAAAGGGACACTCCGGTATTTTTAAACCTGGGCCCTATTTTAACAAATTTTGGGGTCTACTGGACCAAATAACAATTGGTCCAGTAGATCGCCTTCGCCGGCATCCACAAACGGGCTGCAATGGCTGCAACGTAATCCTTTGGGGAAATTGTACGTCCACTAAAAGTGCTTGTTTTTGCCACTGACAGGCTCAGGTTGTTATTGGAAGTGTCTGACTCTGTAGGAATCCTTTCCATAATGTTGTCAGACACTTCTAATAACAATCTGAGTGGACGGACTTTTCCATTCACGGATGCCGGCGGAGGCGATCTACTTGATCAATTCCAAAACTTTTGGCAAGTTGTAGTCATAGACCCCAAAATTTGTAAAAAAAAAAAAGAAAAACAAAAAAAAATAGGGTCCAGGTTTAAAAATACCGGAGTTTCCCTTTAAATGTGCAGTTGGTGCTGGGTGTGGAGTCTTTAAGGTTTGGGGGTGACGGGGGCTGCCGGATCACCTTCACAATGTGATTTAAAGTTAGCCCTCTGCTCTGCTTTACTTGCCTCAGAAGTGACAGGGGAGTTGCAGTGCACTCTGCGGCTTCCTCCGAGACCAGCCTTCGGTGCGTGACAGACAACAAGGGCAGATGGAGCCAAATTGAATGCTTGCAACAAAATGAATCAGTCCAAAGTGACTTGGCTGCACTCCAAAACAAAAGTTTTGCCCACAGACATACAGAAAGCCCTGTCCATATATATAATTGTATTTATTTGGGGTAAAGATATTGTTTCTGAGAGCATGAAAGAGATATAAGAAAGAGAGGTGAAGAGAGGAAATTTAGGAGAGATCAAAGACACGGATGGCCTTTTATGAGTGCTGACTGCTCCTAATGCCTAACTGAGCATCTCGAATATGATTCAAGCTTCTTTTAAAGTGAGAAAAGGTCCACATCACTATTAATTTCCTCCAAACAGAGACAAATTGAACTCGATAACCTGAAGTGCTGCACATTTATGTGGGTAATACAAAAAGGAGAATGGTGAAACAGCAATGAGAGGATGGTTAGCCGGGGAGTCTTTCTTCATAATATGAAAAAGCAAGGGCAGATGGCTGTGAAGAAGCTCACTGACTTCTAATTCTTATCTAAACACGAGAATAATCTTGCGCAGTTTCCCCTGACTGCACCATATCGCTCTTTCCTCCTAGGGTGGTCTCTCTAATACAATATTGAAAATCGTCTTTCTGGATAATTAGTCTGAACTGTGGGTAATGCTTGCTTAATTAACATAATGAGTCACAGTGAACAGCCCTTGGAGTCTTAATCACACAGTAAAGATGCTCTTTAGCTTTTGCATTCACTTCCGTAATTGTAATTCTTTAAGCAAATTCACATTAATAAACAAACTGAGTTATAATGGAACACAATAAAATGCAAAAATAACTTGCTGAATGGAAATGCAATCTAGAAGACACTCGTGAAGAGGTTGTGAACATATTCGCCTCGAAACGTATAGATAATGCTGCAGCAATAATAATAATACACGATTGACTGTGTACACTGAAAGAGAGAAAGGCAATTAAAGGAGCTTTAAGTGTTGTGTCTTTGCTTTTGGTTTCTAATACATATCAGACTTTGTTAGGGACAGAACCTGGCCTTATTGACTTTGTTGTCCATGGTGTTTACACAGTCCACCGACCTTTATCACGACAGAGACAGGCATTCAATGACATTGAAGTTATAATCCTTTTTCATGAAATCAAATTCAATTTTTGAAACTATTTATGGTTGGCATTTTTTTCTGCAATAGCCATTTAATGTATTTACTTTACAATTTACATTACTCTATATAGTAGTTTTCATTGTAAGTGGCAGGGTCCACCTCACCGGCGTCGGCTTTAAATTGCCATCACAGGAAATGATGCAGCAAGTATTCTGTTGTTAATTTTATCTCATTGATATCAACCTTACTGTTCACTATTCATTCTCCTACAGCCACATCAAACTACTTTGTAGGGTGATAATTGTCTGACGTCTTTATAAAAACACTGGCCGCACTGTTGCTCTTTGACGCATTTCTGACAAAGTAGCTGCTCAACAAGCGTTTGCTGCACCCAGAATTCTGGGACCTGTAGTCTAACACCACACTTGCTGTTATCACTAGAAACCACAAGTATCGCCAAATCAACCAGGACTGAAATCGTAAGGATTATGATTTTAAGATATATTAGAAAACAAGAACTAAAGAACTAGAACACTTAAAGCATCATAAAAGACAATGGACGTTAAACAAGTTCAAGATGCCAATGACGAAGAAGACAGATTATAAAAACATATTAAAATCTCCACATTCTATCAGGGAATGCTATCTAGCAAACATTGGCTGTGTCCAAATCCATCCATCTCATTCACTCCTCCCTACTCAATATCTAGGGGGTTCTATGTAGAGGACTATATAGTGAGCTCATCAGCAAAATGAAAAAACACTTTAAAGATATTTCGAGCTGCTCTCTCTCCTCTCGTCCATCTGCCATTTTTCTTTCAGTGCAGTACATGATGGTATATAGTGCTTGGCTAGTGACCATCAGTTGTACACTACTTTTCACGATGCATTGTGGGATACTTTGACTCCACTATATAGGGTATAATAATTCTCTCTATACATTCGGACAGCACTACAAAATGGCGTAGTGAGTAGTGAATGATTTCAGAGACAGCCATTGTTTAGCTGTTGCGTTAAAGGCAGAAGGATATGACTCCTCCTTAAAATAAAGGAGCTAGCTCATTCCATTCCATGGCACCAGCTCCCTTTTCAAAAGTATAGGGAGCACCTTGAAACTCCAATCTCAAACTAGAGAAGGGTCAGTAAATGATTTCTGAAAGCCAGATACATCTGCACACAGTGAGGTAATAGTTGAGTCACTGATATTGTTCAACATCCCCATAAACACTGCAGATAGGGCTGGGAAAATTCTTTATGACTGCACCTTCAGTGCCCCAGTGGAGCTGCTCAGCAAACAGTAATAGAGGACTGTGTTCTGTCTGCATGAATGGGAAGTGCTGAAGAAGAGCATCCGTGCTCTGAGGATTTTCCAGGTATAAGGGGTTGATAAAACAAAACAAAAATACAGCGCTCATTTTCCTGTGAGCCTGCCTGACTGTAACAGGCTGAATATTTAATCGGGCCAACTCCCTCCGATTGATCTGACAGAACAGAACAGAACAGTGGCTCCTCCCCCTTATATCCGCACGCTGTCACACGCACGTCACCACATCTCCTACGGGGGGGGGTTTGCATCCTCAGAAATGGCACAGCCGAACTCAATAACCCTGCAGCGAGGGCGGGGGAGTCGGACTTTTGTGTCATAACTTCTTAAATTAACAATGAGCAACAATGTACAGAGTGGAATGCTTGAGAGGATATTGGCTTCTCTCCCATGTTTTATAAGAGAGGCAGTGAAATGGGCAGATGGCGAGAAACAAGTCATAGTCTCCCCCACAAAATCCAACTGAAACACACTGTAGTTCCCTTGGTTCTTCTCAGGTGGTTCTGTTCGTTGGACAAACACAACTGTGATGCCTTAGACTGTAATGCCCTACATAGTGTAACCCTGTATAGCCGGGGGGTGGTATGGAATTGTATGATAACTATAGTGCTATAAAAAGGTATGACCTGTTTTTCAAAACCCTGGACCTGTTGGGGAAATCTCAGCATGCAAAGTGTCTAAGAATGACTCTCTTCCTTGTCAGGTCCTGCCTACCAGGTGGGAAGATGCAAGTGAGTTAAATGAGGATGGAAATGGATGTCCACCCTTCCAAGTGTCTTTATTTCTTTGTGGATTCTTTTGCAAATCCTTGACTTTTGCCTGCTGCCATGCTATGAAGGCACTGCTGTGGCTCCACTCAACCATGCTAACATTATCTCATGCAGTATTCAATACACTAGGTCTTGTTCTTTCAACGGACCACCGGAGAAAATGCTATTAGCGGCATGAACAAAGGATAACACCAGTGATTACACTCTATCGTGGAGGTGAATGAGATCTTGATGAGGGGATTGATAAGTATTTGGGTGGGGAATAGTGGGATGTCTACAGATGGGAGAATGCAACACCTACTCAGAGGACCTGTTACATAACAAAACACAGGAAAAAGAAATCACATGTAATGGCATTTGAAGACACTGGGACCAGTTTGGATCGATAAATGGATTGTGTCTCACACGAGAATATATATCACTATTACAAAACTTTTACCTCAGTCATCTTTATGTTTTAGCTTCAGCTAAAGGAACAATTATGAAACTTTTGGCTAAAAAACCTGAATTATAAAAACCATTCAAATCCTGTGGATACATGGAAAATATATTGGCAACAAGATGACAATTCAGGAGAGACATACAGAAGTTCTCATCTGACAGCAATTAAAAGTAAAAGACTCCTCATGATTGAATTCCTATTTCCTCATCCTTTGATTGTCTAAAGTTCAATAAACAACTCTTTCTCAAAGCTAGAATGGAGAAAGGCTTTTTCTGCTGTGTGATTGACAGTAAATGGGAGGCTCAAAGTGTGGGCTTAGAATTGAATAAATGAACAAATAAAGCTTTATTTACAGATATTACCTTTGAACTGAAGTCATACCAAGGTCTAATGAAAGTCAACCGAAATACCTTCATTGGGTTTGTAATATTAATCGTGAGGCTGAAAACCTTTTCATTAGCAATTCTGTCTCTACTAAAAGATCATTTTCTTTCTTTAGAAGTAAAGTATTTCTTTACCTGTTTACTGGGCAGCTTGAAGCTTTCGCTGGTTGCCTGTGATGTTCATACTGTTGGGAGTGATGTCTGCTTAAGTTCATTCATTTTCTATGGACCTTAATCAGTCATACAGTCTACAATGACTTTACCACACCCACATTATGACAAATAACACCGTAGATTCAGGTACCATAATAAATCACTAACTGCACACATAGAAAGCTGAAGTGCAGGGCTCTGTAATGTAAATGGGAAGCACTCATCCTCATTTGCTTGTACCATAATCCGAGTTAATGCCACTGAGCTCTTGCAATTACACATGAGAAGACCCAGAGACATCCTCGCAAATGACTTTACTCTTCTTTTCTGCCTTTTTGTCGGCTGCCAAAGCCGGCGATGGGCTCGCTTTCTCCTTGACTCTGATGGAGCCAACCTATCAGATCAAGCTACTCAAACACACACAAACACACAGCACAAAGAAGCATCAATCTGCTGTTTACAGGTTCCAAACAGAAGTTGTGTGGAGTTTCTATTGCTGTCAACTCACCTCTTGTGGGATGAACGCTGCCTGTCGTCTTGTCACAGGAGTGTTTTGCTTTGGTCTGTTCCCCTACCGCGCCCACTACCCCAGGAGGCAAAACCCCACCTGGCAGAGAAGCTCGAAGCTGTGAGACAACTGGGAGTCCAGAGAGGAAACGGGAACGAGAGACAAAGGAAGAAAGGACTACTTCACTCTTCCACTTTCACCCCCCTGCTGCTGCTTCTGGCTCCCCCTCCTCTCTCTCTGTCTCCCCTCCCCTCCTCACCAGGATGGGCCTGTCAGCCCTCGTGGGGGAAATCAGACATGCCGTCAGCAGCGGGCTACCAAGGGTTAATTAAAGGAGGATGACAATGCAGAATCGAGCCAAATCAAGGAGGAAACAGCGCTGTGCCTTCGACTTTGGCGAATGCCTCTGACTGGAAGTGATCTCATGCATAATACGTGAAATGCTCAGAGAAGTCTGTCCATCCAGCCTCGCGTTGGGACATTATGCATGACTCTCAGACACTCAACGAGCCTAATGGCAGGCAGTACAGCGAGAAGAAAAGGACGATGAGCTGCTAGAGTTGGTTTATTCGTCTGTATTTATCCAGGAAGACTAACTTGAGCTTCTTGTTCATCAGTGCCATCCTAATTCACAGTCACATAGAGCTGCCCAGTGTTGCATCTTTATTTGCTGAGGTCTGGTGTCAGAGGACAGTAAATGCCACCCGGTTATCCAGGAATCTCTTCCAAGAGATCACAAATAGTATGAGATGATGATCCTGCTTCATCCTTTCCTTTGTATTTTCTGTTCACTGCTCATGCCAACCGCCCAATTCTTCTTCTTATTGCAATCAAACTTTTGTCTCTGATGCTGGAAATGTAGGAAAGAACTAAAATGAACTGGACACAGGTTGAATCACTACTGTGAAATGAGGCGGGGTGATGGAGAATAGAAAAGCAGGCATTTTTAAAAAAGTCTTTGATTATTATTTCAAGGTGTCAAAGGAAGAGAAATCAGACTTGTCATTGACTGTGGAATCCAATTCAGCCTGGCACAACTGAATTAAAGGAAGGAACAGAGTGACCTTGGAGGGATGGGCTGCAAATGTGTCTGTTGCCAAGCAGCGACAGATAGACAGCAGGACGTCAGCACTGCCTGGCTGGGCTGGTGAAGACGTTCAGGCTTCCTACTGCAATGCAGTCAAAGACGACAACAAAATCTTTATCCGCTCAGCAGCGGGGGAATTCCAGCAAGCTATTACAACCCGGCAGGGGTTTGTTCGAGTCTGTGGCTAACTGCTGGCAAATGTGCAAACAAACAGCCCACATAAGTGCTCGCAACCCACCGCCGGCCCAACGGCCAACCTCCTCCTCCTCCTGTGGCCTGAAAGAAGATATACTGCAAGAATAGGAGATTCTTGCATTTTGAGAGAATGAGAGAATGAAAATTAATATGGACAATAATTTCTTGTTTAAATACATTTTTAAGCAAAAATAGCGAAAATTCACTGGTTCCAGCTTCTCAAATGTGAACATTTGAGACTGTCCTCCTCAAAAATATGACTGTATAGGTTGTCTGTGCAAGCAGCTTATTATGAGCCATATTTACGTTTATTTAGGTGGTGACCTCTAGTGGCCGTAGTAATTATGATGAGACTGTCCTCCCTACAAATAGGGCCGTATAGGTTGTGTGTGCAAGCAGCTATTATGACCCATATTTACGTTTATTGTTAGGCGGCGACCTATGAAGAGCACCAAAGTCCGTGCAGGGAGGAGGTTGGGATGGATGTATGGGTCAAACAACACAGGACTTTCACCCAAGAGACCACTGTTCGTGTCCCGTGTGAAACCAAAAGTCAGTTCTGACTTATTTTAACTTACGTAGCCTACGTAACTTAAGTTACGTAACTAATGTAGTTGTTTTAACCCAAACCACGATCTTTTTCTAAACCTAACCAAGTTTTGGTGCCTAAACCTAACCAGAGTGCGACCGTTAACCATGTGTTGTTGTTGTTACCATGACAACGAAGGTCCGGTACGCTTATATTTGTGGTTTTGGGAGTCATTGGAAAACGACCTATTCTGTTGTTTGGGTTAGAGGGCTTGTTGGAATATTTGCCTCTTTTCTTACTTTTCTATGATAGTAAATTGTGAAATTTTGGACTGTTGGTTGGACAAAACAAGCAAGACAAACTGCTCACCACCAAACCTAGCATCATCTACTGTTCTGGCACAGGACATCCTTTTTCTTTCTAGGATTATGGCCTTACAATGTGATAGTCAGCAGCAGCACAGTGGCAGCTCTCCCAAGCCCCTCAGCTGAGGCTTGAATCCCACCAACAGTGATCTTGGCGTGTGTCCAAAATCAATGACGAGCAACCGACATCTGGCTGTGTCTCTATGGGAAACAGACTTGACAGAGTTGCCATAATTAACTGACTACTGTATGTCTGACAACTAAATAAAAGATTGTGAAAGATAAATGGTTGGAAACAGAAGTTATGTATTGGATATGGATTAATATTTTGTCTGGATCATTACAGGTCTTTGTTTACTGATCAAAAAAGAGAAACCCAGATAATAATAGGTTCCGTGCAGCTTCATAAATGTTCGACTGCCTTAATTACACCATAACACTCGTCATTTAACAAGATTACATTTTCATAATCCACAACAGAGTCAGGCTCCATGGCAGTAAAGTGAATTAGCAATGATAGGAGCTTTGTCGATTCTTATCTTCACAAACTCATTAGGCCTGTCAGATGATGAATGGAGTCATATCCTTGGATATTTTCAACCAAATGAATTGATGCAGCTGCAGCAGAAGTCCCCCATAGTCTATTTATCCTAAAATCTATCCTGCATTAGCACTATATACTGCTAAAGGCATCCTGACTCAATCCATCAGCAGTACTGCAGACAAATATTCCATGAATCCCATTACCTGCAGCCACATTAGGGTACTGCATCAGTTTGTGTAGTGTCTCTACACTACAACAAAGACTATCCCAAGTCACCCCTGCAGGGTTCAAATATTCAAAAAATATTGCAAGAATTATTTCAAATGCTCCATTTGTTTTTCAGAGTTATGGATATAAAGAAGAACAGGCTGCACTAACAATAAAACAACAAGAGCTAAATGTGATGCTTTAATTTCATGGTTGCGTTTTCTTTTTATCACAACTTGTTGCCCACTGCATAACAAAAGAGATGCTTTGACTTCAAAACATGCAGACAATTCAATCTTTTAAATTAATTCCCAATCCAAGTAAACTCTCAGGGGCACAAACTCAGCATCAACAGTCAACTAAGCTGCAGCTTTCTCCTCTGTAAACACTCTGCCTTTTAACTAGACAAACTTATTCGATTAAAAGTTTTAAATCACCAGAATGTTAAGACCCGAGATATATTGGAACCATTGCGGGTAATGGAGGGAATCGCTCTCTTTTTAATACTACACTACATCACTGCACAGTTAAGATCCACGGGTCACCTTCTTGTTCTCTTCTAACATTACATCACATTACTTCTACTGTATCTTTGACGCACACACATGCATTTACATGTAGGGTTTTAAGCATTTAGGGGCACCCAAATATAATCCTTATACTCAAGATACATAATTCCAGGTAGAAATGCCTTTATATCTCATAGCAGCCTTACAGTGTCACCTTAGTGTGAGTCACCAACATGCCATCTCTGTTTCCCTTTAACCCTAAAAAAAAACAAAAAACCCCACAAAGAATAAATATGACCTCTGTAAGGCCTGGACAATGCACATGAATTCACATGGGGTGTCATATGTTCTTCATGTGTGACCTCTTCAGCACATGCATTATGCACTAGGGATGGATATAAATCTCTCATTATCCCTCTGATGTCACCTTTGTGTCACTTTAAGGTGAGTCATCATTATGGCATCACTGTTTCCCATAAATCACATACAGTCATACCTGAGACCTCTGAATGGCTGGGCCAATTTGCATGAACAGAATGTATAATGCATACAGTATAAGTCTATTTTAAAGATTTTGTAGATTGTGACAAGAAACATGGAGATGGAAAGAGGAACGACATGCAGTAAAGGTTCCTGACTGGTCCCTGAATTGTGGACATTACAGTAGGATGGATAGAAAAGCTTCTGAAAGCTTTCTATTCTGTAAAAAGCAAAAACTGAATGGAACACTTGACTAATGTAGGAAAGTTAGAGACTGTATAAAAATTATTAGTGGGGGGAGGGGGGTCAGAAAACAGGGAGGATTATGGGTTTTTTTTATGGGTCATCTGAGTTTTTTGGGGGGGAGAGAGCAGGGGAGGGTCTTTCATTTTTCTCTCACTATATTTTATGTCAGTCTTCCCCTGTGAAATTTAACCATAATCTATTTAGTTATGACGGACCGTCAGACATCTGATGTCATACATATCAGACCCCACAATCATCTGATGTAATTCTTTTTTTTTTTTTTTTATTGGAATATGAGAATGCTAATGTTTAAACTGTGCTACATAACATTACATTTTTATGCTTTGCCTCATTCAGTTACTAATGGTGAAACAAATTGTACCAACTTAGTTCTGTTACATTATTGCAGGATATTGGGGGGAGGGTGTTGGAAAATCATTTTAAGTCAAAGGGAGTGTCCAAAGAAAACATGTCTGACACTGGGGAGGGATTTGCTTTTTAAAAGAACAAAACATAAGATTTAGCCACCCTCCCCAGCCCAGTAATTTTTTATATAGTCCCTTAACTCCCATACAAAAGAAATATGGCAGGTATTGAGGCTGAAATGACCCATGTGAGCTGATCTAGAACTTGACCATATGGGACCTGTCATCAATCAGAGAGAATCCCAGGCAGGTCTGACCTCACCCAGCATTAACCCTTCAGCCTTGTCACTCTCGGGTCCAACCTGATGAGTCCAGGTGGATAGATCACCTATGGGACCTGGGACATCTCCAGAGTGTGTCTGCTGACGTCTGTGTGTGTGTGTGTGTGTGTGTCTGTTACTCTGTTTCTGCAGTCATAACTAACCAGAAGAAAAACCTTGCTGCACCTTGAACGTCTTTAATCAAGTTGAATCTCTTCTATATTTTAGTATCTTATGAATAATTATTCAACAGTGGCTGCTAGAAGTGGTCTCATCTATAAGGTTTCAACACATTAGTATTCTAATATACACATGGACATTTATATATTAGTATGGTGAAAACTAACAAAGAATTTCAACTTAAATTGTTCGACAGTTTGGGAAACACGCTAATTTACTTTCTTGTCGAGAGTTAGATGAGAAGATCGATACCACTTTCATGTCTGTCCTTTAAATATGAAGCCAGCCATTATGAAGCCAGCACCCTGTTAGCTTAGCTCAGCTTAGCCTAGCTTAAAAACTGGAAACAGGGAGACACAGCTAGCCTGGCTCTGTAAAAAGGCAACAAAATTCACTTTTTTTTTTTACTTTGGACAGGACCAGGCTAGCTGTTTCCTGTCTTTACCCTAAGCTAAGCTAACTGGCTGCTGGCTGTAACTTCACATTTAGCGTACCACTATGAGTAGTATCAATATTATCATCTAACTCCGGCATGAAAATGCATTTCCCAAAATATCGAACCAGAGTTTTTAATAACATGACTTTCAAACTAGACATGTCACTCCATGAAAATATGTTAATGAAAAATTAAGAGAGATTAAGAGAAAGTCTAACAGTAAAATTACAGTAAAACTGTAATTCTTGAAAATGATACTATAAATGTAGCATTTGGTGTTGGGTAAGCTCTGAACTTTGTTTTAAATGTGAAATTGAAACATTCAAATTACTGCATGGAAACTGGAAGTAGTTCTGTTGTGCTTATTACTTACACAAGTTCATATCTGGTGGTGTACACTGTAAAATACAATGAAGAGGCTGCTAGAAGCTACATATTTCTAAAAGATGGTGTCAGTTATTTGCAATTTTTGTGCTAATATCTCAAAATGAATGTGGCATTCATCTCAGGCTGAATTCAGACCAACATGGATGCACGATTATGTTCCTATTTAGTCAGTGAAACAGCACTTGTGGACATTTGAGGCACGGAGGGTAAAATATAACTCCATTCACATGAGTGTAGACATCTTGACAGCAGTGCAAGCAGACTCCAAACTCACATTCAGAAAAATGAAGTAGGACAGGATGTCTTTTTATTTCATCACTGCCCATTCTGTAACTGCTTGACTTCACTTGTTAATTCAGTGAGTACAGTAATTAATGAGGATATCAGCTTCCCCTGGAGGAAATTAAGAGAAATATTCAGAATCATAATAAATACAGAGAGCAACATCCAGAATGGAAGACACAGTTGAATCAATGCCAGAGAATAAGAAATGAGAGGAAAACTTTGCTTCCAAAAAATGGAAACTTTCCCTTGAGCTTCTCTGAATGAATAGATGGCTAATTAGTGTGTCTGCGTGGGCCGCGATTTTTTTGTGAGGAAATATATCTGTATGCAGGCACCTGCACAAGTGAGGACACACATTTGCATGAAGACACACACACACACACACACACACACACACACACACACACACACAAGAGCCAGACACAGCTGGGTACTCAAATCGGCGATAAAACTTCTTCCAATTACCATCACAGTTTGCTAGGTTTAGTCTGTGTGTTCTTAGTTAAAGTGGAAAGGCTGAAAAAATACAGATGTCTGAGAGACAGAAAGAGAGACTGACAAGTGCCAGAAAAACTTCAGAAAGCTAGAAAGCAGACATGTTGAGGCACTGCAGTTTCAGGTGCAACGAGAGAGAGGATATTTTCTTCCTAAGTGGCGCCCCTGGCAGAGAAGAACTACACAGAAACTTATATAACGACTGGCTTTGTCATTGATGGCAAAAACCTTCTCCTCCAAATCTCTTCGCTGCTTACGGCAGCACTGACGAGCCGTGCGGCTTCACCAAGACTGTCACTGCTCTGCAGAGTGACAGCCGGGATCCTGCTGCTCAGCAACACACACATACACACATATGCAGAAATCTGCACATACACACACACAAATGCAGTCCAGGACAAGCACACAAACAAGCTCTCTTTTTGTCAAGCATGGACAACACAACACATATTCACACACACAAACTTGTCTCCAATCCCCCAAAGCTTCAAATAACAAAAAAACGCAGAGCCAGCTGCCATAGTCCAGCCCTCAAACAAGAGGGTGAGCAAGAAAGAGAAAGTGCCACACACACACACACACACACACACACACACACACACACACACACACACACACACACGAGACACCAGGATGCTAAAAGCAAGGACCTGTTACTTATTCATTTCTCTGCTGAGAACGGGAAACCTGGCGGTGTCAAAACACTCTCTTTGGGCGTCTTTTCTTGACAGTAAAGTCATGAGCATGCGCTCATCTATGTTGCATGACAGGAGGGTATTTTTAGAGAGAGGCTTTTAGCCAAGGTTGAATTCACCATTGTTTTTCAACGGACTGATCAGAAGAGGGCTTTTGCCATTCAGCTGCTCTGGGGCACATGGCCAGTTTCCAGAAATTCTACTGTAATAGCACAAAGGCAAACAAACGCCACCAAAAGTATTGATGAATACTGGTGGTAAAAAGTATAGGTTCTGTCCCATAGACTGTATATAAAGATGGACAACATGACGGCTCCCCAAAAGTGAAGCCAAATGTGAACATGAGCCAAACTGAAAAATTAAAGGACACGTCAAATGCATTTTTCCCACGCTGATGTTTGTTCAAGTGTTTTTTCTCATGAGTTTGGTTTTAATTAGTTATTTGATGCTATAAAAAGGGGGTGTGACGTCATGATTGACAACTTTGTGGTGTGCTCGTGATTGGTTCGGGCAGGTGTATGGGCGGGACCTAGCTACTGCGCAGACTCTGGCTCCATATGATGTCACCAGATGGCAGCGCCCGTATCTGGGATAGTTTGGCTTCATTTTTGTACAGTGGAAAGTGGAGACGTGTTGTCCATCTTTATATACAGTCTATGCTATGTCCCCATAGTGATGAGAAAGACATTCAAATCTATCTTGACTTCTCATCTTCTTCCTCTACCTTCCAAGCAAACCACCTCCAGGAACATAACGCATCACGTCCTGTACAGCAGAACATTTTCCCAAGTAACATGGATGCCCACACAGCTGATCCCATCAAGAAATGGAGATTAGAAGTATCTAACACCACCTAGTCACATCAAGCACATGTCATGTATGGTTCACTGCAGCAAACATAAACCCACACTGTTCCAGTCCCAGATGGTCTCAGTCACCTGCCGGCCCGCAAGTCTTGATCTGATGAGTCATTTAGATGAATTTCCTCAGGGGCTTTGCTGGTGTGGGGTAAAGCTGCCATGGGTGGCAGTCGGGGGAGTCGTTACGGACGGAGACAAGCGTGAAGCATAATGAGCCTCATGGGAGCTCAGTTTATGTACACAGGCCGACTCCCGCTTTCTGCCTTCCAGGAAATCTCTCTACTACTGCCAGTGTGCCAGGAGAACTGGGGAAGTGTGTGTTTATGCTAGAATGAGGTGGTGTATTAGAAAGTGTGTGGCAGCATGTATATACCAATTATTGCTCATAATTGAGAGGAAATGCAAGAAATGGGGGGATTAAATGTTCAGTAATTCTTTCCTTTACTGATAAAAAACCCCCCACAATCATTATACAGTTCTGCTCAGTGAACAACTAATGTGTCCCAAACTACACTTTCATACCCAGCTATCACCCAAAACATACAGCTATGTCTGGAAAACATTTGAAATCAGTAATAGCAATTGTAGATTGTTTATGCACAGTTGCTTACAATTATGTGTAACACAAGAACCTTCTAATGTATACCCACACAGATAAGCATATGTCATGCCAACATATCTACAAAGCAGCTACCCGTTTGTATGAATTAACATCAACACTAAAAGTCAGATTTTGGTTTCGTTCTTCGCAGACGTTTCTTAGAAATTCAACAACTATGCAGGGACAAACATATTGGAAAGTAACTAAGTGCATTCACTCGTCAGTACAAGTTTGAGGTACTTCGAGTATTTCCATTTTCTGCTACTTTATACTTTTACTCCACCACTACTACTCTACTCAATTCAGTGGCAAATATTGCATTTTTTACTCCCCTACATTTATTTGATAGCTTTAGTTACTAGTTACTTTGCAGATTCAGATTAATAATACAAAATAGAATCAACATATAAAATATGATTAGTATTATTATAGCTTAAGATAAGATAAGATAAGGGGGGATTCACGAGCTAGCGGTGAATAAAGTAGTTAAAATTAGCTCCACCTTTACCAACTGTAACATTAAAGTGACGCTTACATATTAATGCATCAATAATCCAATACTATGATACACATTATTCTATAAATGGGCCATTCTGCATAATGAGTACTTAAACTTTTGGTACTTTAAGTCTATTTTGTTATGTTAATACTTTTGTACTAATTAAGTCAGAATTTGAATGCATGACATTCCTACATTGTGGTATCAGTAAATGATCTGAGTACTTCTTCCACCTCTGTGTATTGTAGACCACAAAGACCTATTTCTCCACAGCAAACCATGGGCTAGTTTCACGAAGATATGTCAGACTGGTCTGTAGCGTTAGGCCGGTCTTAATTTTGCTCTTAGATTAGTCTAATGGAAGTTAGACAGTGTCACAAAAATAAAGACTGACTAATTTTAAGCCGAAAAAGTTAGCCACCCTACCCCCAGGCTAACTCTGAACTAAGAGCCATGTTTCCATGGTAACAATCAGTGACACCTGCTGACAAATGGCACCAAATGACAAAAAGAGGAACACTAGTCCCAGAATGCAGTGTAGCCACGAGACAGTCTGGTTGTGTCTTGAGGTTTGAGTCGTGCTTTTTTATTGATAAAAAATCTCTGATAATCCACACACGTTCATATTCCTTCTCTGCGGATTGGCGAAAGACATTCAAGGAAATTTACCTTTTAAATGAGGCATTTGATAACGAGTACAACAAAAATATTAACTACAACTTTTATCAGAAAATCACTCCTGAATATCACCAATTGAAGATACATTACAGCCTATTCAAGAGGGCTTTTTCAAGTTTTCATACATCTTTTTAAGAGTAAAATTCAAGCACTTTCATGGTACCTAAGGCAAAAATTTCTAGACTCTCAAAACATCTAAGTTGTTACCATTAATACCAGGAGACAACAAACAAATATGACGACGGGATTGTTTCATTTAAAATATTAAGAGTTTTGGTTTACATGAGTGATTGTGTAGATGAAACACATATATTCGAATTCAAGCATATTCCTAACTTTGAAAAGATAACGGTTAAAATTAAGCATTTTTCAAACTTTCAAGACTTTGTACAAACCCTGTTTTTCCCTTTAGTCAACTACTTGCTGCACTATTGTTATCTTATATTCCTCCAACATTTTCTCTTGGGTAAGGGAGCCAAAATAAAGCAGCAATTGTGCAGAAAAAATGTGACTATGATGTGACCTAACAGTTACAGAAGCAGTAGAACAATGTGTTTAAGGTGTTCACTTCCTATTCTGGTTAGTGATCATATGGATAGATAGATTTGACTCACTTACAATCTAAGAATAAATGATTTGCTCGTGTTTTTAGTCGTTCCTAGAATGTGTGCATCTTGAGGGGAAGAAAAGTTCTTCAAAGTCAGCGAACAGATTGTTTGAACTTGGGGCCTTATCTGCTACTCATTTCACTTAAAGCCAGGGGGTTATGTGGAAGAGAAGAAGAATGCTTTGGGATAAAGAAGGAACCAATCGAGGAAGGCAGATCCTGTCCTAAAGCCAGGCAGAGGTGTGAAGCCCGGTGAGCAATCGGTTCGGAAATTAATTCCCCCCCTGAGCTTTGTTGTACGTCAGTGGGAAGTGACAGCTTAGCTTCTGACAATCACACATGTCAGAGTGAGGCAGGGGGAAGCATTAAAGCTATGTGTACTTTTGGGTGTGTGTACATTCATATAGTTTTGTGAGGGGAAAAATGGAGGAAGGAAGGAAGGAAAGAAAACAGGGTTCCAGAGTTCAAATTCTGATCCAATCGGGAGTCTCTTGCCTGCAGGCATTTTAAGGGGAAGCAGGCATCAATATTTCCTCATCGCCCCTGAGGCCCAAAGCGCTAACACAGACTTTAACTGAGAAAAGCTGCAAGTTTTAGGATTTATGTCAAGGCAAGGTGAGACACTTTAGGCAAAATATTCAAATGCAGAGATACAACACATGCAGGGTGAGGCAATGACTTGGCAAATGGAAGAGACAGTTCACAGGGTTCATTCATTTTTATCCCATCCATCTGTTTGCCTGAGTGTCAAAGTCTGACAAGCAGATCAGTTTGAGACTGACAGCGGGCAGGTTAATCGCTCGTTCTGAACCTGCGGTCAAGTCTAGCATGTTTGGACGTCAGCTGATCCCAGATATGATCAGACTTGTCCCCTGGCTGACCGGCTCAACTGACTGTTGTGACGAACATGCTTGTGACACTGTGCACGTAACACCAAAACAGTAGGATGGTCTGGGCTGGGAAAGAACTGGATTATATATGCAGGGTAGCAGAAACAAAGACACAGATTCAGCGGGAAGCAAAACATCAACAGCACGTCTGCGAGTTGTACATTTTTTTACAACTTTAACAAATTTAACACAATTGTTTTTCCTTGAATAGAATCCTTAAACTGAAGTCCCAGGTATCCACATACCAATCTTAACATCTAACAAAATAACGTGGCTTTATATAAATCTTTTAGAGTTTCAATAATTTTGTTGAGAGCTGTCAGGTTGGCTTCGAGTGTCTTTAACAGCACTTAAAGCATCAGAACAAAAGCCAACTAATTCTTGAGAGCCATATCTGATTGCCTTTCAAGCCTCCCACTCCTTCTAAACACTGCCACTCATTAAAGCCTTGGCACAAGCTGAAGTTGCTGCACACTGGGAAATGTCACTGCATCAGTCGATTCCCAGCAGCCTCTCTGAAGGCCTGTCATCACAGTCTTAGCTTGACGGCTTTAAATCGATAACACGCCGCTTCTTTTCACCTCATTTAGTCTTGGATGTCTCTGCAGCAGCAGGGGGGTGCCCTGACTATCACCTCTGAAGGACAGCAACTTATTTCCTAATTTTTACTTAGGCTTGATGTTTTTTATTATTATTTATCTTTATTACAGCTGTGGTCATACCCCCAGCTGAGTTCCCAGTGTTTCCTTGTGTTTTCCCCTTCCCTGTGTTCCCGGTGCTTCCAGCACTCCCCTGTCTGTCTCGCTCTCTGTACCTGTTTGTTTGTGTGTGTGTGTGTATGTGTGTGTATGTTGCAGTGGGCGTGGTTCACCCTTCCTCGCTCTCCTGGCTCCCGTCTCTGCTCTTCCTACTCAACCTGCCTCTCATCAGTTCATCTGCCTGCAGTATATCTACCCGGCTCTTCAGCCATTCTTCGCCAGATTGTTCAACCCCAGTGGTAGCTAGTAGATTCTGTACCTTCGTGTACGAACCTGTCTCTGAGCTAAATGCCAAAAATCAAAACTGGAATGGGAAACGGGAAATGGGTATACAAATTTGGATACTTGGAACAATGTGCTATAATTTATCCACTGTGTCCTTGCGTGAATCTCAAAACTGTGGAACCGCAACTAGACCTACTGTATATCCAAAACACATCAGTAACGCAAGCAGCAGTGTGTGATTGACAGACTCCAGCCTTACCTGTCTATGTCGCCCTGCACCTCCTTGCTCCCTCTCTGGGATATTTCTCGAGAAGAAGCCACGTCGGAGGCTCGGCCTGCGTTCCGCGCATACAGATGGAGGCCGCCGTCTGTAAGGTATCTGTGAAAGGAGAATTCATTAGAGGGAGTAGATGTCTGACCTCAGTTTGGGATAAAAAGTCTGACTGACTTTCATTTTTTTTTTTTTAATCAATGAAAAGCAATAGATTAATCAAACTAAACCAGTAGAGAAAATACAGTGACTCGATGGATATACTGATTAATGAGCACTGTTCAGACTGTATTTGCCTTTTTGTGAACCCACAAAAAAAAGGTGCGTGTTTAAATGAGTTTGTACATCTGTGTATGTGCATGTGGCAGGATTCGAGGCTACTGCCAGAAAGCTATCAGACACGGCTGATAGGACATGAGGATCATTAGTGTTGAGCTAATTAACCTAATAATTCAGCTAATCAACCTTTCCCTCCCGACGTGTTGTTACATTTTCTGTTCTGACACGTCTTTAATCGTACGGCTGCTTCACTCCATCACTCCTCCCTTAACTTCCCCTCACAGTTTGCCCTGCCCCCACAACTCTTTTCGGAAAATCTTAAGTGCATCAATGCCAAGTGGGAGTGTGTGTTTCGTGTGGGTGTGTGTGTGTGTGTGTGTGTGTGGAATTGCTTTTTCAACACCCACCCCCCACTTGCTCAAGGCATTTATTGCTATTGAGTGAATGAAGGTCAGAAGCCCACACACACGTTGTAGTGATGTGGAGACACTGACTTATCTCCTTTCATTTGAGTAATCTGTCAGTGCCCTCAAGGTTCACGCACATGTATTATTTCCTTCCTTTTCGAGGCATGACAAACCTATGGTAGCCTTGGTGGATGTCAGCAGGCTATTTGTATTAATGTACGCAGAATGATGGGTGAGGCCTTGGTGACTATATGAATACACAGCTAACCGTGAATGTTGACTGAACCCAGTATGCATTGCCACTTTGAATGGGAATGTGTCACTTGTATTCATGATCCTTTAAATAAGTATTTTAGTTAGTATAAATGATGTAGAAGGCCAATCTATATTCAAGCTGATGTCTTCTGCTTCAAACAGTAAAGCTTACTAGTCTCACAAAATGTCATGAACATGAGTGTGCTGGTGTACATAATGTGTTCAAAGCAGAAAAAGGCAAAGAAGCGCATTTTTTTCCCTAAAGATTGCATGTAGGAGAGATAATTGGAACTTGAAAGTTGTTTCACACTCAGCACAGTACAAGTAGGATGAGTTCAGGTGGTAGATGATTCCCATCTATGAACAAATACTTACCTTCTCAACCAAACCAAATCCTTCGCCAAACGAAAGTTTTAGCTGTCTATAGGAAATGCTAACAGCTGTCTTAAGTTTAGGATAGTTCACCAAAACCTAACCATTTCTAAAGTGTTCATATGACACATGAAATTGGTAGGTACATTTCATTAAGAATATAGTCTTAATATTTTTCATTTCAGAGTTCATGGCTGTTTCAGAAAAAATATTACATATTATTACTATAATATACTATTATTACTATACACGTAAATCTTAAGTCACTTTTTCAAATATAAAGGCCCCACCACCAAGATTCAAAACAAAGGTTTGGTACCTGCTATTACTCTCACATTAATTGGCAATTCTTTTAATTTATGGTCTACATCAGACAATACGATTTAAAGCTTGCTTTAACAATGTTTACCTACATCAGTTAAAGGTACCCTGTGGAGTTTTTGGCCACTAGCAGCGCTATGGAGTAACAAATTCACATCCTGCAGTCAGTTTCATGCTATTCCTCTGATCGACACTTGGTGGCGGTAATGCGCCAAGAAACGTAGCAATGCGCTAACATAGAAGAAGACTGCTAGCAAGAAAGTATGTGTGTAAACAATGCACAATTTAAAATCGGTTTTGCGAATGGTTTATGAGGAAGACATGCGGTTGACACGTTCATTAGTCCTCAAGGATACACAATGCATTTTGGTGAGAAACACTGAATGTAAACATAACTTTTGTTTGTTTACAAGAAAACTTCACAGGGAACCTTTAACACAGGATAAAACGGCCTATTTTCATGTACGATCAGCTGAGAAACACACAACTTTTCAGTTATATATGTGAATTGAACTGTTATTAATATGGCTAAATTATTGGTTGGGCCTTTAAAGCAGGAACTCAGAATTAGTGCATCAGAGGAAGCTAACATGCTTAGCATTGGTCATCCTACCCGCTGGTGATCTCATCCATCCGGTCGTTCTTCCCTAGGATGTCCCCATCACTCATGTACCCTGCCACCTCCATCTGCTTCCCTCCTTCCGGCCCTCCTCCTCCCTTCTCCCCCTGCTCCGCCCCCCTCGCCCCTGCTGCTCGCCTCAGGGGGGCGCTGTACACAAACCTGGAGGGGTCCGAGTGCCCACTGTAGCGCCCCGTGGTGGTGCCAGCGCTTGTCGTGCTCGCCCTGGGCGCAGTGTAGCTGCTGGGCATTGAGGGGGCGTCGCCTGCCTGGAGACGCGGGGTTTGCGATTGGCCCAGACGCCAGGCCATGGGGGAGGAGCGTGTGGTGAGGGCTGGTAGACTGCGCCCATTGACCTCAGTGGTTACCGTGGTGTCGAATGTTGTTTCTAGTGTACTGTGGAGACAGAGGTGTAGAAAGAGAAAATATGGGAGTGAATTCTGACTCTTGACATGATAAAGCAAAGACTGAAATGATCAGTGTGGTATTTTCTGACAGTCGGTAACGCTTCTTAAAGGCTCAGTAAAGAAGGTCTGGGAAAAAAGTGCCTCTAATGGACCCAAATCACAAGTCTAAGATACTGAAGCCATCATATCAAGTGCACCCCTGTAGGAAGGGCAAATCATTCAGGTGAAAAGACCAGTCATATTTTAAGGAGAGAGCTATCTACATCAGTTGACTGCCACTCCCTTCAAATCACATGTGGTTGCTTCTAACATTGCTTTACTTGTGTGTGTGTGTGTGTGTGTGTGTGTGACCTTCCTAAAGTCTTGTTTCTTCCGGTGAGTTAACTTGTGAAGGCTCCCATGAGAGCATATGTCAGACCATCACAGCACATCACATAGAGATAGAGAGAGAGAAAGAGAGAGAGACAGCTACAGTATGCTTCCATCCAACTATCTAGTGTATTTTACAAAAACTTTTGAAATGTCACAGAGAATAAAATCCAAATCAGGTGCATTTGCATCAGCAGGGTTGAAGCAAGAGAATAAACCTACAAAATGTCAGAACAAAAAGTTGTCAATGTTATATTCAACAAAAAATGTATGAATTTGAAATTCACTTTGCAATAAAAAAAATGGCAATGCAAGGACAACTGACAATTACAGTCTGTCATGTCAAAAGGTTTGACAATTCAAAGCTCAAAGATGGTAAATATTTGACAACATGAACGAATTTGAATGATCTCTCAGGGAAGTAATACAAGGGCTACATTGTGACTTATCTGACGTCATCACAAAATGTTGCAGACTGTGTCAACGGCAGCTTCACAGATGAATCGTTGCTGTCATTGCCAATCAGGTTTTCTAAATAGTTATATCACCATTAGCAAATAAATAGTAGGATGAAAATGCATCTAGAGGAAGAGAGATCTTGTGTGGGAGAGAGAGAGAGAGAGAGAGAGAGAGAGAGAGAGAGAGAAAAGTGTGAGTGTGAGAATAAGTGAAATGTTAGCAAGTGAAATGTTAGCAAATGAAAGCAGCCAAGGCAGGGAATGAAACCTGCTGCAGCAGCCACTGCGGCCCGTTTTTCTCTAATGTTGTAGAAGGATCTGAACATGTCAGCTACTGTACAGCACACAACTTTCATCTTTCAAATGTGCCTTATGCCAGATCATTTTTTGCAGCAAAAGAAAGCAAAATCCTAATTTTTGCAACAGTACTATAGAAGTGCACCAAGCCCTGCAACTTGATGTGTCTGGATGCAGAGAGCAAAGCACGGCAGCAGTGGTACCTAGCTTGAGCTCTCTCTGCTGGGAAAAAGAGTGCACTACATTCATATGATGAGAGACAGAACAAACCTGACATCAAACCAGAGAGCTGCTCTGTTTTGTCTCTTCAAGGAAAACTTGTGTATTCTAGTCACAAACATTCATGTGTAAACAAAATAATGCTGTGTTGTATATTGCCACGGTAACAAAACTAACACATACAGCAAAAGTGTAAACAGGATTAAGGCTTTACATGTGCCTGTTGGCATGGATGCTAACGCTATTTTCACAATATAACAATATGATGTTTGTATGCTAATATGCTAAATTGTAGCATTATCAGCATATTCATTCTAATGTAAATGCACTAATTGTCTACCAGTACTCACTTGATGTGCAGATGCAGACAATACAAAAAAACAATTTATTTATTTATTTAATGTTTATTTGTATAGGGACAAGTATGTAGCATAAACCAATGCCACACACCACAGCATTTATAGCCTAAGCTAATTTTCAATGCCCGTCCCTAGATGGGCCTTTAAAATACATACATTTACTGCATGTTTGCTGTACAACTGCTGCAATATTCGACTTTGGAGAATTCTGCTTAGTTTAAAAACAATTATTTTAAGGGGGAAAATGTAGCTGATGATGCAGGTGAAGCAGAGGACAGTAGCTGTGTGGGATGAGACACCTATTTGGATGCCTGCCTCTGTATGCTGGCCTTCATTAGGTGACAAAAGCAATGACATCTTAAAGCAGTGTCTCACACATAGCAGTGAGGGAGGTGTGAGAACAGCCTTGTGCCCTGTATATGTGTGTGTGTGTGTGTGTGTGCGTGCGTGTGTGCTGGGTGAGAAAGGGCAGAACACTGAACCCCTGTGATGCCAAGTGCCAACACGAGAGGGGCAGCGATGCCACCCATATTCCCAACACATCTCTATCAACACCTCCTGAAATCAACACACACAGACACGCAGTGACATGTCAGAGGGCTTGAGAAGCCAAACGAAACAAACAAACCAAATAAAACAACAATTGCTGATCTGACAAGCGATCGTAGCCCAATATGGAAATACAGAAATCAGTTTGCCACGGCATAGAAATCAAAATCATTTAACCGTTCGTACACAATGTAGCTTGCTACATCAGCTTATCTTTATCTCCAGGCAGCAGAGAGAAAAAATAGTGAGGGAGAATGTGTGCGTGTAGGTGAGTAGATAAATGAGCATGCAAACTGAAGGATATGGCTGAGCAGCAAAGGTGCTGAGATAGTTTACACATCTAACCTACTACATATGAACACATATGTTTAATTAAAAATAAAACACTAATATAATACGCTATTGTTCATGTTATTGTTTCTCAAAATTAAGACCACATTTCCCATAAACCCTGCTGCTTTTTGAGGATATTTGCTTCATTACACTGTCTGGTATAAAGCAGAACCAAAACCAAAATAAATCCTAACAGAGGGAGACGATCTTGTGTTTAGCCAAGAGCTCAGCAGGAGAAGAATCCATGTTGACAGCAGGGGACTGGTTATTGCTGAGCAATGCTAAATATAAATACACTGGAACTTTCTCTTGCCACTGCTAATGAGGGCTGAGAGTTTAACAGTTAAACGTGTATTTCTTGTGGAGGTTCATTCACTGATATTGATAAAAAAACATGCAATTCCATTTTGTTGTAAAAATGTAATACATTTTTTCTAACCATATAGTTTTGTTACTCCTTACCCAAGTTTCTAATACACACATATACAATAGCAGCAACTCAGATTCTCTGTCAAAATCATAGACTGAATATAAAGATGGACGTCACGTCTCCTCTTCCTCCCACTGTACAAAAATGAAGCCAAAATATCCCGGATACTGCTGCTGCCATCTTGTGCTGGTGACGTCATTTGGAGTCAGAGCCTAGATGTATCGAGTTCCCGCCCATACACCCGCCCGAACCAATCACAGCACACTCACAGTTGTCAATCATGATGTCACACCCCCTTTTTATAGCATTAAATAACTAAGTAAAACCAAACACTTGAACAAACATCAGCGTGATAAGAACTACCTAAACTGACAGAAACCATCTTTGGTTTATTTGACGTGTTATTTGATTTTTCAGTTTGGCCCATCCGCTAACATGGAGGGGGCTTCACTTTTGGGGAGCTGTCATGACGTCCATCTTTATATACAGTCTATGTTCAAAATACACAATTTGGTAGAAATTTATGATGGAGGTCCAATCTGCCCTTTGAAGGCAAACAGTAGGAGCAACCTTTGAGAGCTCATGAAAAGATTGTAAACCTCCAGTCTACTTTTTTATTCTACCTATAATTATCCAGTAATGACGGGAGAGTTTCAAGTCATCACCTCAAAAGATTTAATGGTATTAGACTCCAGAGTTTTAGAGACTATATTTAGTGAAAGGTTCCAGATGCCGTGCATTTTGTGGTTAGAGACTCTTCTTCAGACTATATTGCTGTTCAAGTGACCATTATCCCTGGGGAGTGCACTCCACACCACAAACTGATTAAAGATTTAAAATTGTTGTGCAATAATATAAAAAAACATTGCAATTAAAATTGTATTGAGATTGAGTTGGATGCATGTTCATATAAACACGACAGTAAAATCAAGAGAATAAATAGAGAAGTAACATGTATCCTATTGTTATGCGAGTCATTTAGATGTAGTTTAGGTGTCATCACTGGGTATTTGACAGCATAATATTTTCCAGCCTCATCATAGAACCTAGATATCCAAGTTATAGCTACACTTTGTAACTCAGCAACTCAGCTTGGTGGCTTACACAGCTACTGTTCTCCAGCTTTTGAGGGCCAAAAGTACTGGCATGTGATCTAATATTCCCATGACGTGTTTTGCATGCATGTGTCTTTATGCGTGTGAATCTGTGTATATATGCTGTACAGTATGAATGTGTGTGTGTATGTAGTAGTGAGGCTGGTATCGGTACTGGCAGATGTTAAACTCTACTAGGTTGAGAGCAGTTCAGAGCAATTACTCTCTGCCATCACAGTGCAGATCTTCAATCTGGACCCTGAGCAAGCGTCCCCGCCCCACCACCAACACACAACCATCTTTCACACACATGCACGCACACACACACACACACACAAACTCCAGTCAGAACAGCCAAGTCACTTTCCATCTTCCATCATGGACTGAATACTCATCTTGTCAAGAAGTGCCTCGTATTACCTTCCTCCAGCAGGATCATGTCACTTCTCTCTCACAAGAACACTGTCAGAGATTGAAAAGCGTCTCCGGCTTTGACCCATCATCACTGTTGAGAACTTGTCCCCTGTACTGTATGGTTGAAATCATTGCAAATCGCTTGGTATTGAAGTGTCAGCTAAAAGTGCATTAAAAAAAACAAAAAAACGTGCTCGCTTCAGAATCCCGTACATGCACACTAATAGGACCAACGGCTATCTCCTCAGTTCCAAAGCAATGAATAATTTAGCCTGCCTCATTCTCTCTGAACTCCAAATGTAAACACAAAAAACACTGCGTGAAGCTAAAGCTATTATGTTCAAAATGTCATCTGGCAGCTGCTGAATCTAGACGGGACTAGATGGGGATCCCTCAGGCCCGAGCAGACGGGGAGACAAGAGCAGGGGAGAATTCCCTTTCCTGTTTGTTGTGCCAGGTTTGTCCTTGAAGATCACAACATTTTTTTCCACACATGGAGCTATTTCTTTTCCCTTCAAATGTCAATCTATACCACTTTTCATTGTTAGGATAGAAAAAAAAAAACAGCAGAGGGAAATTAAATGTGTTTTTTTTTTTAATCAATACAGATTGTCTGTGGAAGCCCCAACACATCTGGATCTCTGAGGAATGTCGTGGATGTGAATTGAGCTGCCATGACGGCCGCAGCGTCAAAGTAGCAAGGTCAGTTCAATGAGAAAGGGAGACAGTTTCAGGGCCCCAGAAACTGTAGCTTAAAACCACACAGAGCTTGGTCAGTTATTTCAGGTAACATTAGCTTCCAGGCAAGCTGCACCTCGCTGTGGACTGGTCGCAACTTTCAATCTAAATTGTCATCAGCAAAGTCTTTATGGAGCAGGGAAATATAGCAGAGCCGCCCGCCCATAAAAATGTCCCCAAAATTCTTTAGAATCGAAAAAAATAATGAACGGAAAGCTCTCAGAAAAATCTGATCCACGCCTTCACTAATCTGCTTTTATACGAAGCATTAAACTTCTGCTCTTTTAATTCACTGACATGTGGGGCTCAACTGATATTGTCATCATAATGACGACAATTGTTTATTCTATCTGTGTCAAGGCAAAAATGTAATGTTTCAACTTTTTTTATGTAGTTACTCTTGAAGAAAGAGGAAACCATGATGGCTGTTGCTGTGCTAGTGAACTACATGGCTCCTGCTGGAAGTCTGATCACCCAGTCTGCATGAATGGGTGCTGAACAGGTACAGAGGGAGAATCCCACAGAGAGAGCGCAGAGAGAGACAGTGTGATGAATATGACAGTCATGTCTGCTCGAGCGTAGCAGTGATTAATTACTTAAGGTGTTCCAAAGCTTCATGGTGATTACAGCCATTTCTTATTACAGAGAGAGATGAGGACGGTCTGGCTGGGCTTTTGTCATGGACAGAATTGGCATGTGTACTCTGAGGCTATCCTTCCATTCAGAATATAAACATGTCTGACACAGGCACACACTCTGGAGCCCACTTCCCTTTATTTCCATTAAACCTAATGGTTGAAAACTGTGTAGTAGCCCATACACTAGTTAACTGGGCCTGCGGCCATCTTAGGCCAGTGCTCATTGCTTTGCTGTCACACAAACACACACATACAGACGCACTGTATACGATGCTAATGTGGCGGTAGGATGATGCATTTTGCACATATTTCATGTTGACTGTCCTTGTGCGTCTGATGCATCTGAATGAGACTAGTCTGAATGAGTCTCTGACCAATCAAACACCTCACACCCCAACCCCGTGTGTGCCATTAGATCAAATGCGGTGGTAAGACAATGCCGCTGTATTGATCGCACCTGGCTGAGACTCCTCTGAGGAATAAAGAAAGTAGAAAACACACACATGCACGCACACGGACTGCCATCTGTCATGGCTGTCGGCAGCCTGGTCACCATCTTCCTCTGCAAATGGGGCAAAACACACAAAATAATAGACTGAGGGAGAAGGAGAGAGACGAGCAGGGAATCGTTGCCTGGGGAGCTGACATAAACCAATGGCTATCATTTTGCCTTTGCCTGAGCTGCAGTCTCTACACTGTTAGATTCTCCATGTTGCCCATGGCTCACACAGATGGGACAGTCTTTTAAGGTGCTGGTTGTCCATCAACTCCTGAATGTCATCACACGTGTGCCAGATGGCAAGGAAGGTGACGCCTGTTTTTAATTAAATCTGGGCAACACGGAGGAGAAGATGGCACGGTCATAGAGGGAACATCATTAATAACATCTCTCTGTTGGATCAGTGTGATAAACTGCGTAGCGTGAGTCAGAGGTATCAAAATCAGGACTGCTTTTATTTTCCAAGGACAACGGATGCACAAGGAAGCTGACTTGGATAATTGGTGCTGAGACATAAAGCTGTGATCACAAAGGAAACGTCTTTTTTTTCTTCTTTTTGGTTATTTTCAGTGGTTTGGTCGTGACATGTGTGGGTCTTTTCAAAGTGTGTCTTTTGTTTTGGCTATGACGCATTTTGAGGAAGTTAAACATGCCTACAGCTTTTGAAAGATATGATACAATTCTGTTGTCCTTGCAAGAAAAATGCTATGTTCAAAAGACGCTCCTACGTTCTACACATTTTCCATATTTGCTTTTTCCTGTTAAGAGTCACGGAGACACTAGAATGTATACCAGCATGCAACATTAGCATATTTGTTTCTTAAAGCTGATATGTCCAATATTTTCATATTTACAATTGCAAATTACAATTTCAAATGGCTATGTGTAATGTGAAAGGGTTTCATTGTAGTCACAAACCCACAGAGAATTATCACCAAACATCATCTCAACATCATCAGTGTTGTTTCCAGTGTTTTCAACCTAAAAGCTCTAAAAACCAACAAAACACTACCTGCCCAGCACCAAAAAGCAGACAGACACAGTTGGAGACTAGCTGGTGAACATAGTGGAGCATTTAGCAGCTAAAGAGACATATTTCCCTGAGGAGTTAGTGGAGAGCAGTACAGAGTAAACAAGTAAGTGAATATTGAATTTACATTCGCCAGCTGGACACAAACACGACTCCAAATGGATGCTAATGCCTCTCTGTGTCTGCTGGATGTGTAAATAAGTCGCTGTTTGCTTATATGTTCGCCATATCAACTTTGTAAGGCGATAATATCTCACTGTTGCAAGTTTACAGCTTGTTGCGCTGCCCCAAGTGGCCAGAATTCTTTTTATTAATTAATGCAGGTTTAAGGTTAGCTAGCTAACACTAAATACATCTAACACTAATTACATAGCTCATGAGGGTTTGACTTATATGTGACTTTCATTTAAAGCCCACACTTGTTTTTAATTGAGCAGTGACCCAAACAAGCCAAATACAGCAATCGAACTTTTCTCATATTCATCAGACAGAAAGTGAACTATAGATGTGACTGTATCATGAGTCTCTTGAAACAGGTGTAGGTGTCTTAAAATAACCACTGGCAGCCAAATCAGTTTTCTCTGCACTTTGATTTAGTTCTAAAACACTGTTTGAGTGAAGCTGCATGATGCCTGCAGTGAGCCAGGCGGGGGGTCGAATCTTTGAAGCCGACCCGGCAAATGTTGCAGAAGTGGTCGGACACAACACACAGTAACCAAGCCAAGAAAAGTTTAAATAATTAATTAAACCACCTAAGAAGCAGGATTTTTACATTGAGTTGTGAGATATGAATGCTGTTGTCTCAGTTAAATAACATAGCTGCTCAGTTTTGCATGTGCTGTAGCTACAGCTTTGACAGTTTAGTGAGCTTATGACTTGAGGGTTGGCTGGACTGAATCCAGGACTGTCTGGGAAAATGTGGACAAGGGATATGAATGGGAAATTACCATACTCTTGTGTCTCCAAGACTACAATCAATGTCTTTCTGTCAATCAATGTCTTGTTGTCCCTTTCACCATATGTACATAGGCAAACAAATATCCCAACAAATTCATTGTCTGCATTACCAGTAAGTAATGGGCAGCACCATCTGTGCCTACCTGTGGCTGATCTGTGTCCCCCGTAGACTGGACATGGTTTCTTCCAGGTTCTGCCGCAGGTCAGCGATGTTCTTCACCGTCCTCATGCGTCTTGTCTCGGGGTCCTCTCCTGGAGACACACATTTTATATGATTTACTCAGATGTTTGCACCTGTACACACACACACAAACACACACACACACACACACACACTCACACAAAGGCTACACAAGCAGAAGCACACAATATAAGAAGTGATGAGGACATCTGACATACAGTATTTTCTTGGATGTCAGTGAACGTCTCAGTGGGGAAACAGAATGATGACGGATCACGATGACAGCCAGCATGGGTGCACATCTCTAAACCCCATGTCGACAATTGGGAAGCCATACAGTGAATCAGCCTGTCAGGCTGCACCACATGCAGTTCTTTTAGTGGATACATTATTTTACACAGTACTGGCATTTTTCCTTTAGGCCAATGCAGAAATGTCGTGCCATGACACCACGTGCTCTGTCAGTTTGTTCGGGACACAGTCGTGCCAGCGAAAGCACACTCTGTCAGAGCTCCTGTGCTTCTCTGTCAGGCACGTCGGAAACCGTCTTCCTACCCCGCCCTACAGCAGCATACAGCTATGAAAACACGTCATATGTTTTATGCTCTATTCAGTGCCTTGTTCACAGATGAAACACTTGTTTCACTCAGGCATTAGGCCTATTCTGAAGGAGCGCTGCTAATAAGCACAGGGTGGGCAACATTTCAGAACGGCGAGCTGTGGGCGCACACCAACGTATCTGCTTGTCTTCTCCAATTAAGCCTTTCTGTTAGCTTGTCAAGCTAGCCTATACCCGCAGGCGGATACCACAGAATGGGTAATTAACAAGTGGCATGAGACATAGAACGGATGCTGGTCACACTGCTTTCCAGTTTTAATGTTCTTTTCAGAAGAAGACTGTCTCAACGGTGGAGATGAATGAGCCAGCAGATCTTGTACAACAAAGTGACAATGCGGTGGTGATGGTAAGATGAGTGTGAGAAGCTGTGCTCTGTCACTATGTGCTGATTTCAGTGCTCTGAGCAGACATACTGACAGCAAGCTACTGTGATTATAGTGACTGGGGTGAATGGGGGCAGATGGGAGCAGTGGTAGGTTGGAGGTTTGAAAAGGCCCCCCCAGCGACTCCTGTGGCACAGCTCAGTGCCAGGAGGAGAAAAATGTTTGAGGTGTTTATATAAATTTGAAGCGGGTCAGTATTGAAAATAAGCACAAAATCTAAGCCAGAGACTGTAGAGACAGACTGTATATATTTCATTCAGATAAAAATCCACAGTGTGCAAAATTGTGTTCTGCATTATGTTTTTGGCATTTGAACAGTTTCTTTTTCCCCACGCTGAAAAAAAAAAATCTGATTTGAACAGACTAACACGACACTGCCATTATGTAGCTGACCTTGCATACTGACACCAGTCTTCCTGTTTTGGTGTGTGCTGTGTGACAACGCACATTGTTAGAGTCACTTTGCTCACTAGGTACAATAAGTGTGCAGACAATTGCCTTGGTGACGCTGACACTGGATTTATTCAAGTTCTTTTGAAATGCTTTAAAACTCGGATGAATAAGCTGAAAATGCAGGGACATCAAGCTACAAACAGTAGCAGATAGGAAGAGATTCATAGGTTTTCACCTGCCAACCATTGACAGGATTTCGTACCGGTTAACATTGTCTAAGTCACATTGTTCCAGATGCCAACCCTAATGGTGTCTAGGTAAGAATCCTTCATGTTGCCCATGTGGTTCGTTTGACAGTCATCTTGAATTGATGTCCACGCAAGTGGTGAAAAACGCCGATTTTCATAACTCCTGAATCATCAGCATACAAAGAAATCAACCCATTTTTTCATATAATTTTGAAACCAGGAATCAAATGGAAAGGTCATTGATATGGTATAACCAGTCTTTATTGGTGAAAAACAGGCAAATGACAAAGTTTAGGCTCATAACACCTTTTAACTTTTGCTATTTTGTTTCGCAGTAGTTTCCTGCAATAGCCAACTGAAACTATACCACTCAAAAAAATTAAAGGAACATATTTTCAGAATGGCACACCCGGTCTGCACTGTGTGATTAGGGGAACCTAATGAACCTTGCAAAGCCAGTGCTTACATAGAGTCAACAGGTTGGGACCTGTCTACGTCATGAAATGTATATAAGAAAAGACTAATTAGTGTCAGTCAGTCAGTCTCCCCCGTGTCTCCTAAACCACACACTACGTAACCACGAGGCCACGCCTCCTACAGTTGTTGTTCCCTCACTCGTTGCATTTTTTAATTTGGGGAGAGAGGGTTCTAGCTGAATTTGAGGGTGTAGTTACACTTTAAGTCAAGACTTGACCTCAATTACACTGTATCGTGCTGTGTAAAGACCTCACGGGGTAAAGAGCAGTCTGGTATAATTGAGGTCATGTTTTGTCTTTGCAGAGCAAACAGACTGAAGATTGTGTGAGGTCTTGGTGGTGCCACATGTTCTTAACCTCTGACCCCATATCAGATGTCCACTCCATGGCCAGTAATTAGAAATCGATGAGGTAACATATGATCTTGCTCTAAAACTTACTAGAAAAAAGAAGACTCAAAATCGCAGTGACAGGAACTGTGTTCACGGCCAATGCACAGAAGCTTCTGTGCCCTGAATTTATTCCCGTCAGGATGGAACACATCTGGAGCAGCACTGAAACAATCATGAGAGATGAAAACTCTTCTTTGAAGCCCAGAATCGTATGCTATTGTCGTTTTTCAGTAGGCTGCATCTCCTTAAGGAAAGGAGATCCAGTCCAAGAATTAAATGGGAGATGGATCTCTGTTCTCAAACTCAAAGCAACACTGTTATCGGAGTTTCTCGTTTTCTGCAATTCTTCTTCTTCCCTGTTCCTCTCCTCTCCTCCTCTCACCAGGGCCCCTTCGAAAAAGATCCAATTACAATGCCATTATAAAGTGACATGAGGAGATCTGGCCCCGGAGTCTCCATCATGAACGGACACTTCATGCAACATTGAGAAGCCGCCCAAGGCGTGTGTGTGTGTGTATTTATGGGTTTTTTTTTGTGTGAGCAATTCACTGTGGTAGAGGAGCAGAGGTCTCACCTGCACAGTAGAGTGGAAGTGGAGGCGAGCTGAATGTTCGGCAACACAACTGCACCCCACAGGTAAACCAACACTTTACACACACACACACACACACATTGGAGCCTCTTTGAATTTTAAGACTAATATTCTTTCCAAAATACAATACCTACAAGCAATTTACCAGCTCAGCAGCACCCTTCTGCGGATCAAAAAGAGTAGCAGACGTGTGTAGCCTAGCACCTAATACCATAATGTAGCAGCTGCTTATGCACATGTTTAGCTGGTGTTCCCACAGTATCCAACACTAACAGAGAGGTGAGAAGCCACAAAGCATTCATTTGGATTCAAGCTGCAGTCCAGCTCTTGGCCCGGTGAGGCTGTGCCAAATTGAGTCCAGGTCAGTGTGTGTGTGTGTGTGTGTGTGTGTGTGTGTGTGAGAGAGAGGGTGGTGGGGGGTGGGCGTGGAAAAAGGCACGGAAGGAGGGAAGGTGCACACACACACACTTTCACACATACACATACTGGGTGCAGAACAAACGCTGCCTGAGATGGAGTTGATATAACGCAATGCAAATTACTGCTATTTGGGACTGATACGTTTATACACACACACACACACACACACACACATACTGTACTAGCGGGTGCTTTAGTGCCAGTTCACTCTCTCTCCCACTCTCTTTCAATAATGCATGTTAGCTGGTACTGATGCCCCTCGCTCCAGCTGAATACTATTAGGGTGCCATCCCAGTCATCTAATTACAATACACACAAATGCACACACACACACACACGACAAGACATAACTGCAAGCTAGCTCTACCCTTGTTGCTGCATTTTGTCACAAATCAGCCAAATGAAGCTTTGGCTGTCAGTCAATGGCGTGACACACACACACACACACACACACACACACACACACACACACACACACAGATAGATGTATCCACACGCTGTTTTATGGGCCTGTTGCTCAGTGTGTTTCCATACAGGCGTCGCAGCACACTGAGAGCTTGTTAATACGTAATAATGACAACTGCTCCCCGAGGCTAAAGGAGCAAACTGCAACGACAGCAGCTGGATACTCTGAAATCCAACTTTGCTGGGATGTAAAAAGTTCTTTAAAGATGTAAATGGCTTCTTAACTATCTGGATAAATCTCTAACACACACACACACGGAGGCATGCATGCGTGCAAAAAAAAGAACAAAAAGCACCTGTATGCACAAACACACACACACAATGAAAGGTGTAATAATAAGCTATTGATCACGTTGGCTGTGTGACTCACAGGCAGTGAGGGAGGTGCAAGTAATAAAAGCTGTTTTCAGTGGGTGAGGTGTTGGTTTTTACACCATTTATATTTCAAGGTATTTCTTCTTTATGCTGCATCATGCCTCAACCTGCTTAAAGGAAATCAGCAATAGTCATTGCCAAAGCTCGCCCTGCTGTGCTGTGCATTTTTCTCCTCTTCATCTGCAATCACAATAATCGTCTCTATTGTCACAACTACGGGGAAAAAAAGGGTGCATCTTATTAACTGATTCCTCCCCCCTCCCACGTCCCTTTCCTCTCGCATGAAAGCCAGGTTTTCACAACGGGCGCTCATTCCGAAAACACAACGCATACTCCGCGGCAAGCTCTCCCAAGCTGGATGTTAGCAGAGCTGCTGGCTCTGTGGCAAGTTACCTGTAAGTATAGGTTAGACTCTAGCTGCTACATTCACAGTACAGTACTTAACACTGCTGCACACACACACACAGTGCTTCATTTGCAGACTGTGACAGCGTGCGGATGCAAGTGACAGGATGTAAAAGGAGATCTTGCTATCTGCCTGTGTGCATGAATTCAAACTACTGCTGCTGCATGTGTAAATCTTGTTGGTGAGGATGCATTAACAACATCTGTGAGTGAGTGTGTGTGTGTATGAATTGCATGAGGGAGGGTGTGTGTGCTTTTACGGCCTTGTCTCACCAATTTCTTTTACGATATTTCTTAAAATGCTAATAGGCGTGCTCTGAGAAATAAGTTTCCCCATCATGAGGATTAAGAAAAGAAGCGGCTTATTGAAGGCTTTTTCTGTTCTGACATTCTCGTGTTCTGCTGCTGAAGTTTGCATTTTTAAACCTAACCAAAACTTAGTCACTTTACATTAACGTAAGTTCTTCTACTTCCTGTACCAAGTTTCCAATTTGTGGTGTTGTCATAGCGATCCAGTCATGTTGGAGGAATGTAATCCCCAAATTATTTGTGTCTTTAGTATGTAATGCCTTCCACATTCATGCTCATCCTCAGGACTTTGCTGACTGTGTTGACTTACGTGGGCGAGGTGGTGCGTGCAGCACCTGCTCCAGGTCGCCCAGCATGGTGAGGATCATCTCCTTATCCAACTGAGCCGTTCCCTCGCGAGGACCCCCCCCTGAAACCTCCTCCTCTGCCCAATACCCGCCGTCTTTCTCCTTGCCTCCCCGCTTCCCACCGCCCCTGCCTGTTGCTGGCTCCTCGTCTGAACGTCCATCTTCATCTGTCCCCGCCTCCTCCCTGGACGTACGCGCTGGCTCAGTCCGCGGGTGGCCACTGTATGACGCCCGCTGAGGCCGCCCGCTTGCGCCCGT
Source organism: Maccullochella peelii (assembly GCA_002120245.1). NCBI lineage: Eukaryota > Metazoa > Chordata > Actinopteri > Centrarchiformes > Percichthyidae > Maccullochella > Maccullochella peelii. The sequence goes on from LKNJ01001893.1 coordinate 101,292, forward strand.
GCATCGCCAAGGGACGGGGATGAGGGAGTGTTCGGACTGAGAGAGCACCTTGGTGAGGGAGAGTGACAGGGATCGAGCTCTGGTGCCCCGCACACCTCCGCCCCTCGTGGCCGCCTCCTTCCTGGGGCTTCCCTGCAGGCTGCCTCCTGCCCGCTGTGTGGAGGACGAGTACAATGAAGAGTTCTGAGGTTGTGAGAGACGAGGCGATGGCTCGTCGAGCTCGAAGGAGTAAACCCGCTGCTCGCCGTCGCTGAGCAGGGTCAGGTTTGTGAGCGAGCGCTGTTTGATCCGCAGGTTGAGGTTGTCGGGGAGAGGCTGGGGAGGCCGCCGAGCTGGGCTGCCCCCCTGATACACCGAGAACTCTGCTCCTCTCTTCATCTCCGCTCACAGCTCCCCCTCCCTTTTTTCAGCTTACCTTTCTGGTGGCTCAGTGAGAAAAACTATACATGCAAGTGGATCTACCTCTGTTCTACATCTTGGCCGCACTGTCACCGAGAGAGCAGATGGAGGGAAGGAGGAACCTGAGGACGGGGGAGGCAGAGAGATGTGTCCCCACGTCCCACGCCTCCTGACTGAGGTCCAGGCTTCAGAGGGCTGGAGGGAAAGCGAGCACAGGGCGAAGAGCGGAGAGAAAACCTCCCTCTCAGGCGTGTAGGTAGAATCCAGATCCATCCTTGAGCCAGCCCATACTCATGGTCAGACGTGGAGCCAGACACAAACACTTATTCCTTCCACTCCGTCTCCTGTCCTCATGCTTTCTCTCTCCTTGGCTTCCTTTCTCTTCCTCCACCACAGTCCGGGGCGTGGATGAACGAGTCGCTACATCTCCCTTCCCTCACTAATGCGCTCCCTCTGCCTTCCTGCGCTCACTCTCCCTTTATCTTCTTCCCCTATTCAACGACAGTCTCTTTTTATTCACTCTTATCGCTCTCCCTCCACCTTCTGTCTCTCCTTTAATTACCACCTCACTGCCACACTTCTCCTGCCTCCCCTCTGACTCTCTGACGATCCCTCTCTCCTCAGAATGAACGGGTGGTGAAGCCGGAGAACAGGCTCACATAGCTCTCGGTCTGCTTGTTCATTCCAGCATGCAGCACTCTCTCTCTCTCTCTCTCTCTCAGCCCTCCTTCTCTGTGTTTACCACCCTCTCTTTCTCTTAATCCCTCTCGTTCCCTGACTTTCTGTTAGTGAACAGAAAGTCCCTCCTCTTCCCAGCCCTTATCTTTCCTCCCTCACACTACCCTCTCTCTCTGTCTCTCCATCTTCCCCTCGCAGTGTGACACTGAGTTGTTTGGACAGTGCACCTGTAAGCTCGCAGCCTCTGCTTGTGCCACGCTGGCCCGCCTTACTTAATTAAATGCTATCTGGAGGAGCTAAAACAGCGAGCCCGCAGCTTATCACGGATCAACACTGAGACCACAGAGCCGACATATCCCCATCAATCAATGCTGGCTTTATTAGCCTTGTTGTTATTAGTCACAGCTGCCTTCCACACATTTTTTAACCCCAGTTACCAAAAGCTATAGGGACTGGAAGCCTCAGAAAACCATAATCAAAGTTATCCTAATGGTGTGCTTACACTGTGAGTGACCCATCTGCATATTACAGGGTTCATACAGCTTTCTAAGAGTAAAATTCAAGCACTTTTCAAGCACTTTCAAGGTGCCTAAACCAAAAATTTCCAGACTCTAAGCATTTATCATCACAACTATAAATTCCAGGAGACAACAAACAAATATGACGGCGGGATCGTTTCATTTTAAGGATTAAAAGATTTTTGGTTTCCATGAGTGACTGCGTAGATGATGAAACACCAGATTATGTCAAAATCAAATTCAAGCATATTCCTAACCTTGAAATCATAACGGTTAAAATTAAGCATTTTCCAAACTTTCAAGACTTTGTACAAACCCTGATATTAGTCTTCAGCTATTCAGTTCCCTACATTTTTTTGTGCTATTATTACTCAAAAATGAACAGACAGATAAAAATCAATAAAAAACTACTTCAGAGCTCTGTTGTTTTTACTTTCCATGTCTACAAATACTTTAGCTTAATTAAGCTGAAATCAACATGTAAATAAAGATCGTATATAGTTGTGCTGCTTTGATGTTTGGATATTGTCACTATTGACATTGGTTCAGGCTGTGTATGTAAAAGAAGCAGGCTTGTCATGTGGTATCTGCGGTATGCGTACGCTTGAATTTCCTTCTCAGAGACTCCTTTTTGTCCCTCTATGGAGAGAGAGGCAGAAAAAGTCAAGGATGTGAAACGACCATGAAACGTGTGACAACAAAAAGCAAGTGTTTGAAATGGACCCCAAACAAAGGGAATGGCCGGTGCTGCAGTCTAATTTTGTCCTTCAAATGATGGGCTTTCGGAAAAGCCGCGACCAAAGCCAAACGCCTGGAATGTCACTGCCGAGCCGACATCCCCAAACCTGTAATCACACGCTGTTGTTTGTGCACACTGTGCTTTGTGGGCGGCTTGAACTTGACGTCTTATTTTTCATCGAGTTAGCTGATTGCTTGATTTATCATCCAAGTTGACCTCTGTTATTTCTGTTATTAGAGTTTGATTCCAAACCAAGTGGCATTTTCTCCTGAAATATAAAATTCTAATCATTTACAGACATTTTGGAAGGATCCTCATTAACTGATACTGATAAATTTAGGTAACGCAAAGATCAGTAATGTGAAATGGGATGCATGGAGTTGTGACACTGAAGTCTTCATTTGCAACTGACAAAATCCAATAGAAACAATTGGATTTCTCTGTTCCAGCGGTTTGTGTTGTGATGGCGTGCCGCCTGGTTTAACCTCTCATCCTGCTCCTTGTCAGGAATTTCAGCTTGTGGTTAGAAAACTCCTTCAGACTGGTCAAATGTCCCTCGATCCTGACCTCTCAAGCTGCGGGAGCTCAACTGCACAGATGTCCACTGACTGTAATTAAAGGACAATAAAGACGTTGGCGGTCTTCCCTCTTTGCAAACAAACGGTACGATTTTAGTTTTAGTTGTCCAGGTGTTATGGCGATCATAGATGAATAGGATCATGAACTCAAACCTACAAAATGTACAAAATAGAGAGGAACACGTTCCTGTTTCTGAGTGATTTCAGCCTCCTATCCTCAAAACAACTATATTTGCTAAATCAATCTCTGTTGCTTTAAGGCTTAAAACTCGTCCTATACCCAGTTTCCATGCTCCATTGTAGTTTATGGGACTCTCTCAAACCGGACCCTCCCCACTCCCACTCCGTCACAGAGTGTAACTGTGTTTGTAGTTGAAGCACCCATTAAGGTGTAGCATACAGTCAATCAAAATGTATTTATATAGCACCTTTCAAACAAATCAAATGCAATTCAAAGTGCTTTACAAGCGATTGACAAAACGTAGGATGTTAAAAATGGATTTAGAGACTAATGCACACCAAAACTACCAAAAAAGAATAAAAGATAATACAAGCAATAAACAACAGCCTAAAAATAAAATCATGAAATACTACACAAAATAAATATGTAATAGTAACAAAATAAAATAGAATGAAATAAATAATCAGCAATAAAATGTTGATAAAACAGAAATAGAATAAAATAAATAATAATGATGATAGTAAATAAAGCATAAATAATACAACCATTAAATTATAAAATACTACATAAAAATCAGACTAAATACATTTCATGGCAAGCTTTGGGAGGAACCTCCCTCTCTCCAGCGGAAACATTTGTTGCCATGATCTATTCACGCTGATGTTTATAAGCTGCTTGGTTTTTGCAACAGTCCCTGTAAATATACAACACTTTATAATCTAATGAACACGTCTACTGTTTTTCTAGACTAGAGAAGCGTATATTTGATCCTGAATACAATGCAAGATGTTAATCTCTTTGTGTTTGAGCAGTTTACGTTTGTACAGGCAGTCACATGGAACTTGTATATTTGTACGGAGCGTCACACAACACGTCGTTGCACGTGGTCAGTAAGTCAGCATCGACTCGCTGTTGGAGAGTTTTATATCCCACTTCCACTCCCTGCTAACTGGTTTGGGATGGCACTCAATGTGGCGGACCCTCCACGTGAATGCCCAAACAGAGTGGAAGTGGGTAGGGAGAGGGTGTAGGGGGGTTTGAGAAAGGCCCTATGTGTGAATCCATCCATTCCTCCATCTGAATACGGCTCAAATGTCTCTGTAGTGAGCTTTGGATAAAAATACCCATCAAATGTCAAATTACACTTTGCAAAAGGCTGGAAACAATAAATGATGCGTATGTACTGATGATGATGTGTCATGTGACTGGTCGTGGTGCAGCGCTGGGAGTGTAACAGATGATGTTACAGCCTGCAGGGTTGTAACAAAGAGCTGTAGATGCTCCCTGTGTCCGGCTGTCAGCGCTGATCTTTTCCCTTTTGCTACACAAAACCAGCACGGAACAGGGAACCCCCCAGTAAACACACTCACACAACAAGTGCATGACGCCAGTACGTTGTGCTATCCACAGCAGTAGCCTTCAGAAACTCTCCCATCCTGCAGCTACCCTTTAACTATCCTCCATTTACCCTGCAACAACCCCATGCAGCCTGCTCTTTCTCAAATGTTAGGTAGAACAGCTGTATGAAGGTATTAATGGAGCAAAACATCTGAGCACCTTTGACAGTGGAATTTGTAGTCACAGAGATTTTTTTTCTCTCCCACAAACACAACACAGCAGTTACACCTTCTCAAATTCTTCATTGCAGGTGCACAAATAATACCTTCATACAGCTGATCCATAATGAAATACTGTCTTAATGTAAGCTAAACCACATTTTCTGTTTCCTTAAGAGGCTGAATGCATTGTCTGAACAATTCCTCCCACATGTAGAGCAGCATAGCAGCAGCAGTCAGGTCAATATTGGGTAAATATAGATGCTCAACAGCAGATGAAGGTTAAATTCCTATATGACCAATATTAAAGCAAAGAGGCATGTGCGCAGTCACACACCCACGCGGAGAAAGCCCGCCACAGCATGTGTGTTGACCTGCTGTACCTGATATCTCCTCCAGGCACTGTTTGGCTGTCTTGCTGTAGACCAGCTCTCCCTTGGTGGGGCTGAGGCAGGGGTCGGCTGGGGCCACCATGGTGCAGTCATTTTCTGAGAATGTCCTGAAGGAAACAAATAACACACGGCAGTTAGAAAGACAGGCTGAAATATATCTGGTAAACTCCAGCTCGACCACAGCCATGGGGGGAGAGTATTTGCTGAAATATGTTAAAGCTGCTCCAGCATCATGCTCATTCATTCACTGTCAAACAATGCAATGAAATGAAACACAGCCATGTTTTAAGGATATCAACAGTCAAACCTACTCTGACAGCTGATAACAAAAACCTACTTACAAAATGTGGCTGTTGATTGTGGTTATAATGTGGATGGTTTTAGATTAGCTTTTGTTAACGTTTGTCATGATAATAAATTACAGGTTAACATTATTAACCACAATTCACTCTGGGTTTCTTTTGTCTCACGGTATAGAGTGCTGCAGGAGTGAGTCCTAAAACCCAGAAATGAGTTAGCAGTTTTGCACTTCCGGTTCCCTCGTCTCGAAGTCAGTGGGGTTTTCTTGAATGGGTTTGTGGTTAGATGCCTGAAATAAGGTCTGTGGTTAACACAAGCTTCAGAGATTTTCACATTTTGTCCTACAACATAAAATACGTCAGTAAATACTCCACTCGTGTCTTTAAATGGGCGGTTGCTAACAAGTGGCTAAATGAGACTACAGAGGTTGTCGGGGACATTAAACGTCGTCTCGCCGAACACAGAAACTCATCTACTCACTCGTCTGCCTTTACAGCCTCGTTGTGTTTATACTCGCGCTCTTGCAAACTTTTCTAACTCAAACTTTCTGAAAGGTTGGAAGTTTAGTGGTGGTGACGTTGAAGTCATGTGACTGTAGTTCGTTTATAGCCTAACGTTAGCGTTTTACTTCTGGTGATTGCATTTATGCTTCAAAAATCATAAAAGAGTTGTTAATTTGTTAAGATTATCTTGCTGAATAAAACATGTAAGTATCATAAACCTTTGTGTGCCACAGAGCTTATTTTCTGCAATAATCCAAATCCAATGGAATAATCCCATTGGCTTTTTGTCGAGGGAACCAGGGCGATGCTAACGTCCGGGTTGGCCTACAAAAACACGTCACCCCTGCAGCACTCTGTTAGCACTACTTAGTTTTAGTTTAGTATGACATAAAAACTACACTCAAAATGTGTTATCTCAACTACATGGAGAATCTCCAATCTCATATGATTGAATGATCGTCTGCATTGTCTCTCTATTTTCACCACACTAGTGGTAGAGAAGGGACGGCCTCTCTCCGATGAGATGTTTTCTGTGAGTGCTTGCGAGTGTGTGTGTGTGCAGAAGTATATGTCTGTGTGCGTCTGCCTCTCCTCCTCAACCCTGAGCATCACACTCCACTATTGTGTTTGCTGATCTGCAGAAACAAGGATAGAGTCCAACACACTTCATGAGATAACACACGTACACACACAACAGTCATAAACAGACTAACAGCGACATAGACTAACACACAGTTAAGCACAGTAACAGGTGATTCACACACACAAACATGATTAAATGCACACTCACACAGGAACACACACACACACACGATGAAAAGCATTCATACTAACACTTTTAACCACATACACACAAAAATCCTGAAATACACACAGTATAACTTGCATCCACAAACACACAGACAGATCTGAGCACAAGCTACTGTATAGTATTCATTCCCTCTCATATAGACAATACACAGACACACACACACACTCCAGGGACCACCACCAGCACCACCTGCAGAGCTGCAGATAAAAATTGGCTTCCAATAGCGACAGCAGCATCAGCCTGTGACTTCAGATCGCTTGAAAAAGCTTCTGTTTTTTTTCCTTCCTGCAAGCTTCCCTCACCTCATTGGATTCACAAACACATTCACAGATATTCACTGCCACTGTTGCACACAACAATTTGGGCAGGAAATAAGAAAGCAGATCCATGAGGAAAAGGTGACTGCTGCAGTAACAAGTGATTATTTACTAAAAAAAAACAAAAAACAATAATAAGATTCAGGTAAGGCTTGTTTTGCTATTCTTTACTCCTGGTTGTATAACGAACTCTGATTCAAACTGCAATTTGGGTTAAATTACAGGTGATGTTCAGGAAATGCAGTGCAGAAACACCAGTGAGCGCTGAACAGCAAATTTAACCTAGCTTAAATGTATCACTGTGATATTTCAGTCATTCTGTGTCTGAACAGTTCAGGTTATAGGAGCAAAGGAGGACACAGGAGGATACAGTTAATGACATTGCAACCTCTTTTTGTGTGTAGGGAGAAGACACAAATCAATCCTGCGCACTAACTGCAGCAAAGTCCTACAAAGACACTGGTATATTAAACTTGGCAGAGGCAACGACTTAAAGGGGGAGTAGAAAGAGAAAGCAAACAAGACAAAGATGCCTAATTGGGCTGAAAATGATGGTGAATTGCAGCACGGCAGGAGGCCTTTACGCTTCCTGTCTGCATCCTGACGGCTGTGGGTGAGGCCTGCTGGTGAGGAAGAACATTTATAGCAAGAGAAAAGGAGGCTACAGAAATATGCTCACAAGGAAATATCTTGGCACAGAGGAGAAAGTTAGAGGGATGACAGGAATCTGCACTGTACCTCAAAGGCAAGAACAAGGTGCTAACTCAACCAGGGGTCATACCCTCTTTGGTTTAGTGTATAGAGCAAGGCAGTTCATAGTTATAGTTTGAATACATTATTATTTAATGCATGGATATCAAGACCTGGTCACACCAGCATTTAAATGGCAAAATTTAAAATGGATTTCTAATAAGCCACCAACAGTCTTGGCGTATGGTAATATTAAAAGATTTTAACCACGGAATATCTGACATACTGGTCTAGAGGTATAATTGGTATATTTTATCATATATGGACTCCATTTCTTGATTATCTGGGACCTACAACATCCAATATACAGCATTTTGGAAGGTACTTCCTAGACCAAGGAATGATGGCTGAATGCTGAGGGCAGGCTTTGCTGTCTGTAATATATTTTTAATTTTCTTTTTAATAAAATGTTTTGTCCCACCATGCTTGTGAACTAAGACTGTGCTGTGTTACATTTACAATTTTTGAGGGAGTGTGTTAGGGGAGGGAAGTTAATGTAAAATCGGTGTATATGTGATTAAGACATAATGAATGCATAATAATAAAGATATGTCCCGCCCCCCAAAAAAATCCATTATAGACACTGTAAAGTTATAAACCCTCAGACTTCGGTCCTGAACTGTGTCACTTTGTTCTAATAAAGAAGAGAGTCGACAACGTGGTCTGACCCAAAAAAAATAAATAAATAAAAATGGCAAAATCAAAGTGAGTGAGAGGTATGTTGGGAGCAGCTGTAGTGGTTGTGGCTTGCTTGTTCCACCTCAACTCCACTAGCTGTGGCCAATTGTGGCATTTTCCAATTACTGACAAAAAATGGCAGCAAGTGGTATAAAACTCAAGCCCAAAATATTCCTTCAGAAACCTGTGGGTGACATCACAGATGGTACATCTTCTACACTCTATGTTTCTCTGTTTACTTTTTGCATATTGAGTGGGCTGTCTGTGCTTTTACAGATTCATTTCTGGTTCCCTTCTTCATAACTGATCACTCACTATCTGCCCAGGACCAATAGCCGCAGCAGTTTTAACTTGATAAATGTGTGGGATTAAAGTAATGCTAATGCTCGAAAGAGGCACCGCTGAATGTTGCAGGGCTGACTGTGCACAACGGAGGAGGAAGACGAGAGAGGGAGAGATGGGGTGAAGGATTAAGTCTTGTTTAATGGGATTCCTAACTCTCTTTCTCTCCGAGCACAAAGAGACTTTGGCAGCTCCTCCATTTTTTTCCCATTGGTTTACCTCTGCTGTTGTAAGAGAAAATCAGCCCTGCTGGGCAGATTTACCCACTTTCTGCATCTCTGATGGCTGTAACGTCAGGGAACCACGCATCAGCTGCATGCATCAAAACAACACTGGTTGAATGAAGAGGAGGGAAAGGGTTCCTGAAAGCTGCCAATGTCTGGATGCTCACATCAAAGATGAAACCCAGACAGTTAAATAATAGGCTTTGGCAAGCGGCAGGCAGCGGATGTTAATTTGTTCTGTAATGACTGTGAAGAGATGTGGAGGTGAGAGCAAGATGCACAGTGGGGAGCGCCAGCTGATCACTGGGAGTGCTCCAGGATTCCACGGGGTGTGTGTGAGTGAATATACTGTGTGTGTCTGAATGTATGCAGGTATGACTTTATGAAAAAGGGGGAAAAATGGGGAGAGATGGAAATAAACAGATTTGCTCATTTAGTTTGTGTCCTCAGGATTGTAGTGCACGCACACACACACACACACATCTCACCTGTACATGAAGGGGGCCACAGTGGCAGTATTGGGATGGTTGTGCTGCTGCTGCTGAGGAAGCTGAACTACTCCGTTCCCTCCAAGCGCTCCTCCTCCTCCACCCCCTCCTCCTCCTCCCAGCATCCCACTGGACCCAGACAGGGCTGAAGTGCTGGTGGAGGAGGTCATGTTGGTCCTTTTGCCCTCTGGGCCCCCAATGGAGCGCTGTATGTAGAAACTCCCACCCTGCCCACCTTTCGTCAGCTTGGCTCTCTCCCCCTCTCCACCCCGCATGTTGCCGCTGCTGTTTAAGGCCGCCTGGCTTTGGCTCTGCGACTGAGTCTGAGGCTTGGACGTCGTGGTGGAGGGAGCTTTAAGTCCTGGCTTAGGGATGCCGCTGGAAGCCGAGGAGGTGCCGCCATCTTTCTTTCCAGATGATGGCTTCCCTCCCTTGGGGATGAGGCTGGCAATTTTGGAGGTCTTCTTGGTGGGGTCAGCATACGACTCACGCTCCTCTTTGGGTGGAGAGCTGTCCTTAGAAGGTTTCCCAGACTTGCTTTTGTCCTCCTTGTCTTTGGACGGGGCCATGGACCTGCTGCCATTGGCAGACGATTTTGAAAATGAAGAGGAGGGGGAAGAAGTCTTGCTTGGTGCAGTGAGGGATGATGTAGGTGTCTTGGTAGGCATTTGCTTGGCCGTAGCACTGCTACTGCCGCTGCTGCACACTGACCCTGTGGGCGTCAATCCATCCTCACCATACTCCGACAGGTCATCCTCCTCCTGCAGAGCCATCTCTGCCACAGAGGGCGACGCTCGCGAAGCTGATCTAGGGTTAATCAGGCGGAACTTCTCCAGCATGGACCTCTGGGGCCCACCACCACCAGCTGACCCTTTTGACCCATCGCTTCCATGTGGCAGAAGGCCTTCAGAAGCCTGGGGTGGATGGCTGGGGGAGGGTGAGTGCGTGGGGCTTGCCAGCATGGACGAAGTGGCACTATGCTTGAGGTTCATGGACTTGCTGCGCCAGGACTTGCCAGCGGTGGGTGAGGGGATGGCAGAGGCCAGCTGCTGCCCGCTGAGGCTGGTGGGAACCGTCCCACTAATACCGCTCCCATTCATCCCACCGGCTGCTGGAATACCCCTCACCGCTTCTGAACCAGGGACGAAGAGAGACAGAAAAACACAGGAACAGAAAGGATGATTATCAAAAGTCCTTATTTGGTAAATTAAACATCTAATACCATCCAGCTGCTAAATTTCCAAATCATATTTCCAATTCAAATAACTCAGTCACTGATTGATTTGATTAAAAGGTTCAATGTTATGATGATACAGTGTGCCTTTCTGGACTACTTTGGCCATTATAGATTATTACATATCCATAAACTACATATCCACTTTGGAAACATTAATTACATCGAGTATATTAAGAGAGGATCAAGGGGGATCAAGCATGTACAGTGCAAACTGCATTATTTTGCAATTTTACCACAATTTGTTTTAATTCTATTTATTATTCATGTAAGACTGATGATATCTAATTTTTCATTTTTACATAGCAGTAGTATTCACTGTAGTGACTCTGGCACAGGTAAGGATTTTCTGAGCAACCCAAAACATTTAGAGCAAACAGTCAAGTTCTGATTATGGCAAACTTTCACAGTCTTCCTGGATTTATTTGACATCAGAAACAGCATTTTCTAAAGTCACAGCTGACTACTCGGCTGTCTTCCCTTATGGTTTTACACACATTCAGCTAAAAAGCCAAACAAAAAAAAAGGGAAACTTTCAGAAGATTTCAGTGTTGTGTAAACTAAAAGAAAAAATTGAGAGCTTATTCCCAAATGGCAGAATACCAACAGCAGGTTGGGTTAAAAGAAAAGATTCCACTGTTATTATTACACTGGTGTCTCGAAGGAGTGTGCTGAACCTTCCTGTTCAGACTTCCACCCTCTGATTTACACTTCTGTAGAGGCCTGACAGCATATTTGCAGGGGGATAACAGTGGTTATAAGGGACAGGCCACCATGTTGTAGCTGTGACAACAAAAGAGATCACACCAGCAATGTTAACATGGATGGAGAATTTCTTTCTGAAAGGATACCATCCACCCTCTGATTCACTGTCCAACACCATCAGACTTTGATGATCAATATGTTCTAGGAGTTTGAGGAGTTATTTCTAATTTACTGTTTTGGTGAAGCAACTTTCCCTGAACATACCAACCTTTTACGTTAGGGATTTTCTGCCTTTCCTAGAATTATTCTGGGATTGTACTGAATTCAGCAACCTCAACCTAGAAAATGTCTTCCATATTGAGGGTGCAGTGGGTGTAGAAATTGGTGTCTTCCTCTGATCCAGGGATTTCTCCCGGTGTGATTATTCATCATTGGTAGAAAATGGCAGCTCTGGAAGGAAGCCCTTGCTCTTTGAGGGACTCGCATCAAAACCAAAATTACCGAAACGTTTCCTGCTAACAAACTCATAGCTGCTGGGAATATCTGATGGGGAAAATAATTCATGAAGGTGCCTCCTTGTTTTTATAAGCTGCCGAACCGAAAAACTGATCCTTTAAGAAGACAAAAGTGGATACAGACGTGAGGCATCAGCTGGAACAATGGGAAAACCGTGGGAACCTGACACTCAGTATGTCTGTGTATGTGTGTAGCAAGCATTTTGTCACTGGTCA